>VHKM01000519.1:0-78515 GCA_007210695.1 Neogobius melanostomus
TATGAGCACATTATAAAAACATAAATTTGCAGTCCATGCAATAAAATAAAATCAAAGGGAGGAGGCCGAGCAAGAAGCTTATAAATGCTACTCCCCCATTAAGTATCTTAATGATCATTTAGATTAATTCTAGAAATATACAAACTAATTTGTAAAGTCATTTCCAAAGAAAAGGCCCATCATAACAAGAATATACATAACTGAAATGCATGTGTCAGCTGCAGGTGAATAATAACGGTGATACCAGCAGCATCTCGTGTTTCATACGATAACTCATTAATATAACATTTACATTTACAAATTCCCAGAGTTACCCAGGCACATGTGCAACAGAAGCATGTTACCTGTTTACGTACAAGCAATTAGTGAATGACAAGTTCCATTTTCCATACACAGCCCTGTGGGTGTGCCCATCCATGAATTCACAATTATATGCTTTCAACAATTACAATTGTCACATTAACCTTGACGTATAGCAGCATTGAGTTTGAATATTTTATTTCGAGCTAAAGAGAAGAAAAGAAAAACAGAAATATATATATACAATATAAAGAAAAAAAAAGAAAAAAAAACATGTTATAAAAACATGTGCAATAGGTTAATCTCCAGCCAAGGTGTTTCTGCTCCACATTCATGGAGATGGTCCCCGAGCGCCTGCCCATGCTGGCAGCTCACTGCTCCACAGGTCACCCAGCGACATGAGGATGGGTCAAATGGCAGATAATAATTTCTCTAGAGAAGTTACTAAAGTATAACTAACTTAGCTTAATATGAAAAATAATTAAGTAATAATACCGCTGGCAGTAATCTCGCTTAAAGCAGCGTGCTGTTGTTTAGGACAATGGCTTTAACTATAAATGCAATTTACAGCCAGGTGGTTCTCTCCTGGGGGTCACTAGATTAATTTAAGGGGTCTCTAGGTCATATATGGTGGGCATATTTTCTGTGTAAGTTTGATGTATCTGATCGGGAAGCGAAGTGCTCTTACAATGGGGTCTTGATTCTAGGATTCTAAAAGCCTGTCAAAATAACCTCAGACCAGGTGTAAGTTTGTTATCAACTTGTGTTGACAAATGTTTAAATCAATACAAATTATGTTTTTTTCAGTGAGTCTTTAGGCCCCAGAGGCCAAGGTACTGTTCTGTTGTTGACATTCATTTTGTACTTTTGTTATGAATAGCTGTGTCATATACCAGGTCATCCTCACCTTTTTGTTTCTGTTTAGTCAAGTTATTCCAAGCGACTTCATGTGAGAACACTTAATACGAGCAACAAAGGGGAAAGAACGATCAATTAGAACGTGAAGATCAAGCAGCTTTGAATTTGAAGGGACAAATATGATCTTGAACACTGTATTCCAAGGTAAGACCTGATTCACTCATCTTAGCTGTCCAACAGTTTGCATTCACATAAAGCTTTGTGATGAGGCATGGAATACATTAAAACTGATTTTCATAAACTAAAGTTATTTGACTTTAATAATGTTGAAAAAAATGCTTTAAGGAAACACTGTTATTTAACTGATATTTAAGCCATTTCAACTAAAAGTTCATAATAGTACCTGGTGTTTGAATGTGTGTCAGGGTTTAGAATTAACACTTTTACTGTATAAGTTAATCGGAAAACACCAAAATGACAGATGTTGTGATGTTGGTCAGTACAAAGAACTTTCAGCCATAAGAATAATGCGTCAGGTTTGTGAATCCAATCAAATAATGATCAGGGAAAACATTTGGACATTTTCTTTTTGGAAATTTCTTTCAAAAAATGTTTCCCCATAGAGTCGTAATGGCACCTGCTCCAACTGAAATAGAATTCTATAACATGAATGCAACATATTATGTCACCTCTCAGGACATGGCTTTTCAATTGGAGACCATTTATCATGACATTTATCAAAGTTGTGGATGGCGTGTCTCTGTTAGCCGCATGTTGTGTAAGCTTGTGTTACCGGAGTTCTGTTATCAAAGGTGATGATCTGGACAAGCCGGTTTATAGAGTCTTGAGTTTGTTTAATCATATCTTTATTTAAATAGTCCTATTGTTCACCTCTAACACTAACTGTGTGTCTTTAGCTTCAACATGTCTGGCCTGACCGTGGTTCTTCTGGGAACAGGGCAGTGGGGAAGAGCTCCTCAGGGAACACCATCCTGGGACGATCTGTCTTTGAGTCAAGGTCTCCCCCAAACCAGTGACCACTAAGATCTGTGAGAGCACTGAGACAGTCCACAGGCGACAGCTGTCTGTGTTTGACACCCCGGGGATCCTGATTAACCCGGATGCCCTGCAGGAAATCCAACTGCAGTGTAAGGACAAACTCCACAGCCGCCGGGCCACTGTGTTCCTGGTGGTGTTGAAGGTGGACAGAGTGTCCTCTGATCAGATGAAAGGCTGGAGAAGATCATAGAGGTTCTGGGAGAGAGGGCATGAAGCACAGTCTGCTGCTCTTCACCAACGGAGCCGCGCTAGAGGTACTTTTACCCCACTGTGTTCCAGATATGAAATAAATGTTTCCAATATAATAATATTACATAAGCTGCAGCCAGCTTTTGTCAAAGATAAGCAAATAAGCAAACAACATTCAGTTGTGAAGAGCAATTGTGTTGATGATATGGAGTTATTACAGGGGCAGGCTTTGGAGGATTTCATCTCTGAAGACGATGAGAGTCCACTGCCTGAAATCTACAGCATGTTTGGACGGAGACACCATGTGTTTGACAACGTGGCCTGGGACAGAGGCAGGTCCAGCAGCTGCTCCAAAAGATAGACCAACTTCTGTCTGAACTGGCTTCTTCAGGTGTGTCCTTTCACCATCTAGAAAATACATTTTCACTGTGTTTGTACAATTTCTTTGTAAGATTTTTTTTTTTCTTATAACAGAATCAGATTTAGGCACGAGCTTCATTATTGGGTTGTATTACAGACCATATACATTTTTCTATCCTCTCTTATGGCAAGGCAATATTTCTCAATCTGGGGGTCACTAAATCATTTTGTGGTGTTGCCAAATGGGCAATGGAAAATTATGCCTTTACAGGAGTCAACATCCGCCTCAAACAATTAAAACTGCACCATGATGTTTGTGTTGATGATAATTTGGGATACAACCACAAATGCTGATGCTCAATGTAATTTGAATGGATAAGATGCCCTGTGGGGTCACAAACACCTGGAGTTATACTGGTGGCGTGACTATAAAAGGTTAAGGTGTGTCTGACTCTTCATTCCTGTCTCCTACAGCATGTGAGCCTTTGGCTCTTGGGCCTCCTCCTTATCTAGAGGAGATGCGCCTGGTGCTGCTTGGGCTGCCTGGTGCTGGAAAGAGCTCCTCTGGGAACTCCATCTTGGCTCAGATCAGTTCAAGACCAGTTGTGGGTTTGACGCTGTGAGCACTGAGGCGGAGTGTAAGAGTGCTAATGTTCGGGTCAGCTGGTCTCTGTGGTGGACACTCCGGGCTTTAGCGATGAGGGCATGAAGCCAAAGAAGCTTTTCAAACGTATCATGAAGTCTGTGCTTCAGCTGACGGCTGGCCCACACGCTTTCATCATTGTGGTACGTGTGGGTCGAATCGGAATGAGGAAAGAGGCAAAACTCCTGGAGCTCATACCCAGCCTGTTCGACAAAGTTGCATCTAAGTTCACCATGGTCCTGTTCACCCACGGAGACAACCTCGAAGGAGAGAAGATTGACAACCTGATAAAAAAAAACTCCACCATGAGAGAACTTGTGGCAAAGTGTGACCAGCGCTACATGGTCTTCAACAACAAACGCAGAGACAGTGTCCAGATTGAGAAGCTGTTTAAGATGATAGATGACATGGTCCAAGCCAGTAGACAGGATTACTGCAACTCACGCATCTTTCTGACAACAGCAAAAGAAATACCGGCATTTATTGAAATGTTGTGGCAACAAATTAAGCCCCTCTTCTGTTGCATAGCACAAACGCCAACAAATGAAGATGAGGAGTTGCTCCTACAATGAGTAGCATCAAATACAGACCAGGAGTGAAATCCGAAAGGTCTTCTTACATTTTGGCTAGCTTTGTTGCTGTTTGTTATTAATTAATTTGCTGTGGGCTACACTTCTCACTATATTCTTCTGCCCTACTTTCAAATGTATATTGAGATTTTTAAATAAAGTTATTAATTAAGATTTGTTTCTGTCACTGTATAGGTTTGCTTTACAATTAAATGTCAGCAATGAATTCTACTTTCAAATTAGCTTTTCATTGCTAAGTACACAAGGGCATTTCTAGAGGTACCACAGGCCACTCCAGGAAAAGGAAATTTGGGTCAGCCCTGGTGCCAAACCAGTGGAAAAAGTCCAGAAATGTTCACCAAAACAGTAAAAAATGCTTAAAAAATTTGACAAAAACAAGATGACAACACAACAAAAAAGTTAGGATAGTTTTGTAGGTCTTAGCTTTCAAATGAGGCATTACACTGGCCTATAGGCTATAAGAAACTTTTAGATTTGGCTAAAGCCAAACTGGAGAAACTGTGCTCGGCGGTTAATACTTCGATTAGAAAAGTAAGCTTTGTAGTTTTTGTTTGTCACTCTTAACACTAGTTTTCGAACTCAAACATGAATATAGTAGCAAATATCGTTAAGAATGAACAAATTAAAGTCAATGTATTTTAGTCAATTGGACAAAATTTGTTCCTTTCACCCGAATTCCAACAATTTTTATTTATTTAGAGGATTCCACATAATCTTAAATTAGTTTTAAAGCATGTGTCCAAGTAAATTAACAACATGTAAAATGTTATCAAACAAAAGTGACCGTCACTTCCTGGTATGTACCAAGTGATAGGGATGGGCGGATCGATACCAAAATATCGATATTTCGATCCAGTTGGCTCTTTTTAAGGTATCGATCCTCAGCTCAAATATCGATACTTTCATTTAAATTAATAATTATGTATTTTCTGATATATAACTATATTTTTGTGGGCAAAAACATAGACTGTTAAAAAGAAGTGGTCATTAGCTACTTTATAGTAGAGGAGTAGGAAGACAGGAGGAAGGAAAAGAGAGCAAAAAAAAAAATACAGCTAACTTTTTAAACTCTAGGCCATTACTTATCAGGCTTATCTAGCATTCTACTGCAAGACTGTTAACATATAGACGTAGGACCACCAGAACATGGCTGGGACGGATTCTTACTCTTACTAAGCTGACTCGTGACTGTTTCCCACCTACCCCTCTATTCGAAGGTACTTTCCCGCTGCTCTCACAATTATCTTTGTTTTTCCGTCTTACTGGCTGTTTGTGCACAGCAATTAACAATATCAACCACAAATAGTATAAAATCATTTGACTGACTACCAGCGCGTCCTCTATAATCCTGTCACACCTCCCCTTACATACACCGCCTTCAGGGACATTCGCCCGAACACCAGTTTGGACGCCACCTCACTAGACTGCACGGGGGGATGCTCTTCGCCGCTTCCGCATACAATATACCCTTTGCTGTTTTAACTTTCTGCACTTCCACAGCTTTCTTACTCGCCTCACACCCACGATACGCAGCACTGTGCTCTCCCCTACAGTTGCAGCACTTCAGCTTCGCTCCTACCTCACACCTCCCATACTCATGATCGCCTGCACATTTCCCACACCTTTGTTTGCCTTTACACAGTGCAGCACTATGGCCATATTTTTGACACTTAAAGCATCTAAGCGGAGGAGGGGTATAAACCCTCACATCATAACTCATAAACCCAATGAAAACCTTTGCCGGGAGGACCTGCTGGTCAAACTTAATCATCACTAAGAGGCCATTCCCCAAATCCACGTGGTTTTTAAACGTTTAGCTTCAGCCACCTTCCCTCCTTCAATGTTCGCCTTAATCTCATCAACTGACATATCAATTGGAATGCCCAAGATAACACCGCGTGCTTTTTGCCCTTCTAGCACATTTGCGCGCACTCTCTCTCCCCAGCGATTGTTAGGCAAAGGGCTTTTTCCTTCTGCAGTGAACTTTTGCAGATAATTAGCAATGAGCTTAACATCTCCAACCAGCTCCAGGGTCATTTTGGTTAGTTTCACCGGGTTCCATCTACTAAACGCACTTCCCTCTTCTTCCAACTGAAGGACTACTTTGGCTTCTCGCTCCTGAGTGTCGCCTGCACTTTGACTGCCCATTTCATCTGACTGAGAACTTTGCACTTGCTGCTGCTGTCTTACTTTCTTCCGGTTGGGTCTTTGAGTTTTCCAAACCTCATCCTCTCTCCCATTCCTCCAGCCACCACCACTTCCACCTATGGTATCAGCTTCTGAGAAGCTTTGATCCGACATCTCTCTGAGTCCGACCACTCACAGCCCGGCCGTACCAACCGCCCATTCCTACCTTTCGTTTCCATTCCCCTTAAAGAACAACTAACTCCCACGTCTTAGATGGGCCCCGATGGGCTCAAACGGGGGAAACACAGGGACAGTGCAGTTGCCCTTCTGTGATCAAGCGCTGCTGCTGCGGCTTGAGAGCAGAGGAGGAATAAAGCGTGATTTGAAGCAGCAAGGATCCACTCACCCATTCATTCTCTTATTCATACACCAGTGTACAGAGACACTGGAGGCAAGGAGGGTGAAGTGTCTTGCCCAAGGACACAACGACAGCGTGAGCCTTCAGGAGGCAGGATTCGAACCCCTGACCTTCCGATCATGAGACGACCTGCTCTACCATCTGCGCCACCGTCGCCACAAGACCGGTGGCAAACGTAAGCCCCACCACAAGAAAAGAAAGTATGAGCTCAGGCGGCCTCCTGCAAACACAAAGGTAAAGAACTGAGTGTTTGGTAGTGATGGCGATGAGACACTGCAGGCAAATGTGTTTTTGCCCCGATTGAGATTTTAAGTGTAAACGTTTATCTAGATTCAAATGACTGGTCCAATCTACCCAATAAGCTGTTAAATTTATCCAATGAATCAAATGTTTCTGACCAGTCGCATGTGGGGAATTGTAAAGGCAGGTTAATCTTATTTGCATTGATTTCCCTAGTTTTTTCCCCCAGACAAATGGGTTAATCTGCCGTGTGCATGTGAAAATATTAAACACACTTGCTACACATGTTCTTTAGTCTTTGATCTACGGTTAAAACCTTTATTTGTCTTCACCTGCCGTGTCTCATGATAAATTGTTTTGCTGCGTGAGTGATGAAAACGATGCCTTAGGTTGGTCTTTTTGAGCCGTTTTGGTTCAAAGCTCTAGACTTTACCAATGTTAGGATTGTCATAGTTACACTGACACGCAATCAAGTGACTGATTTCTTAAGTCTAAAATGGTAGATCTTCTCTGATTAAAAGCTGTGTAATTTCAGATCGGACCCCGCCGTATCCACACAGTGAGGGTTCGAGGCGGCAACAAGAAGTACAGAGCTCTGAGGCTCGATGGCGGAAACTTCTCATGGGGCTCTGAGTGTAAGTAGTTCTAGAAGTCTACTGTATCATTGTGGTGCGTTTCAATGACGATAACTTTGTCAGTTCTGCTACTGAGTGCAAGTGACGACAGTTTGACCCTGAGAAATACCATATTGGCAATGGCCTGGGCTATTCTACTTTCATATGAAATTGTGTAGACATGTTCCTTACATTTTGAAAGCATAAAAGAAACTTGGCACCTAAAGCCAATGAAGCTGTAAATCTCAATTTGATTCTGTCGGTTGTTGACAATTCTACTTCATGTAATTGCAGTGAAATTTTAGTTCGTCTCGATCCAATAATTCAAAAAGGTAATCTATGACGGAGGAAGAAATTTAATCTTGAAATTAAAGTTCAATTGCTGTTTTGAAGCATTGCAAATCAAGCAATCTTAAGTCCTTTTTAAATAAATTGTTGCCCAGCCATGCTATAACTCTACAGACTTTTCATACTGTCCTGAAGTTGAAGCAAAGCCTTACTGAAGTCTTGTCTTCTCTCTCAGGCTGCACACGTAAAACCAGGATCATTGACGTGGTCTACAACGCCTCCAACAACGAGCTGGTCCGAACCAAGACTCTGGTGAAGAACTGCATCGTCCTGGTGGACTCTCTGCCTTACAGACAGTGGTACGAGGCCCACTACGCCACTCCTCTGGGACGCAAGAAGGGAGCCAAATTGGTACGAGCATTGTCTCCATTAACTGAACTCGTCATGTTTAACTTAAACTTGGGGTTTTCAGATGGACACACTGAGCACTAATGTGTAATGCAACTATTGATTTTTTTTCTGCTATAATTTTGAGGATAACATTCACTCATGTGACACTTTCTGCCCTATTACATTATATTTGGAATGAATAGTGTTGGAAAATTGACTATTACAATGGTTTCTAAATATTCAATAAGAAATCAAAACATGTGATTGAGATACTCCCTGATAAAACTGTTTAAAAACCTGCAGCTACTATATTCCCTTCTACTTTTACCACGTATAGTACTAATAAAAGGCAAATCAAATTCATAGATACTGAAGTAAACCGCATTCACATGTGGCTGTGCCTGACACCAGTGAAGAGTTTAATTGGTAGCAGTCGATGGCAAAGTGGCTGCTGCTTACCTGAAGAACAAGTTGTGAAAGTATTGTACATGGGATTCAGCTCATGTAATACTGTCAGTCTTCAAAATGTGCTGTCTTTCAATGAGGATAACTTGTCCAGTTCTGCTACTGAATGCAAGTGGTGATAGCTACGACTCTGAGAAAGACTAAACTCAAACCTGAATATTTTACTTGCATAGTTTGAATCTTTCATTGAAGAGCTATTTCTTGTTTACTGCAGACTCCTGAAGAGGAAGAGGTTCTGAACAAGAAAAGGTCGAAGAAAACCCAAAAGAAATATGATGAGCGTAAAAAGATGGCCAAGATCAGCGCACTCTTGGAGGAGCAGTTCCAGCAGGGAAAACTTCTCGGTAAGACTTAATTTATAACATTGTCAATAATTATTATGTATAGTCTTTCAATGAAGATAACTTGTCCAGTTCTGCTACTGAATGCAAGTGGTGATAGATACGACTCTGAGAAAGACCAAACTAAATGCTGAATATTTTACTTTTTACTATTAGTTTTAATCTTGCATTGTCTAGATATTTCCTGTTTACTGCAAGAAATAAAGTATTTAATGATTTCAAGATGGCTTTAATTTTGAGCTACATTCTACATGTAACAATTTCTCGACTGACTTTAATATCCTTCTTTTTAGCTTGCATCGCCTCCAGACCGGGCCAGTGCGGCAGGGCAGACGGCTACATCCTCGAGGGCAAAGAGCTGGAGTTCTACCTGAGGAAGATCAAGGCCAAGAAAGGCAAATAAATGTACAGCAGTTTGATACGCTAATAAAATCCAAACGTCCCACGACTGTCTCACTCTATTTTTTCTAAGTATTTCAGATTATGAAAGGTTTCCATAACAAATATTGTACAAAGCAGATTGAACTAGCAAGAAGTTCCTTGGTTCATTTACTGAACTGAGCAGGCCTTTCTGTGTTGAGTTTGCATGTCTCTCCTGCATCCAACAGATGCATGATTTACTCTATTACATATACTCAAACAATGTACTTTAGTCACTTTTTGTAGTAGCTCCATACAGTATTTTTTTTTTTTTTTACATCTACCAGAGTAATATTAAAGGTGCACTATATCCCAAATATAAAATGTAGAAGATCCCATTGTGAGCATTGAATGAGTGGGACTCATCACTCACTGCCAATGACCTCACCAGTCTTCCAGTCTTGTACATACCCACATTTTTGGTTGTTTTTCTAGAGGGATTTTTTAATAGAATGTCTAATTCCTAGCCTAATTTATTGAGCTTTCAAAACGCACAAAAAAAAGCAAGGCAAATTTGATATAGGAGCCAAATATGGCATGAAATAATTTGTGTTTATGTTGTGCCCTCTTGTGTACACTGTGTGGCGCTGTCGCCATGTGCGTATATATATGCCAGGACAATCAATGGACAGACAGGTGTTGACCCCGTAAGGGCGCACAGGTTTTTGACCGCTTTTGGCGGAGTTTGTGGCACTGTTCTTGTTTTTAATGGATTTTTACCCCTTTGGACGTTATGGATATTGCACTGAAATAAATTATGAACTTTGCACCTAACTGGAATTGTATGGACCATATTTTGATGAACACGAAACAACAGGTAAACAGCCGCCTAGCGCGTCATACCCACCTATCGAGGCAACATCTCATTAGCCCAGTAGGCTGGCTATTATACTGTCAAAAACCTGCCCGTTTGAACTAAGTTTGGAACGAAGCGCATGCCTTTCTTTGGGAGATAACGTGGGACGAGGACGATCGTGGGATCTGTAGCGAGGACGTGAGGCCCGGGAGGACAGCCCGCACCGTAACCAGCTGTGGTGGTGGCTGCTAACGGGGCTAAACCGAGGAGCGCTGTGGACCACGGAGCAGGAGGAGCACCGCAGACGATCGCTTGGATTTACAAATAAAGGCGCCCAACGAGAGGTATGTGTAGCGCTACACCATGGCCTAATTGTGTGCACACATAAATCCAATGCATTGGTATTACCCCCGCGTGCGTTGAAATAAATTGGAGCTATACGTTTTCGTGTTGGATCACGTGACTCTTTGACCTACTTTCGTTGCGCTTACCTGAACTGAACTTTGCGTTTCGAACTCGCAACTTTTCGTACAATGGAGGGAGCGTGCGCGTTGGACATGAATATTGAAAATGAACAAATTAGTAATGCTGTGGTAACTCAAAAACGCACTGTTAAATTAACAGAAAAGGCTTTGGCTGAAAAGCTTGATAAGTTACAAAGTACTAGAAAGTCTAAACTAAATAAAGCCTCTAACATTAGAAGGGAATTGAATGAACTCATGTCTGATGGGGATAAAACAAAAGTGGTAAATGTTGTTGATGAATTGAAAATGATGTGTGATGAGTCTAAAGAGGTACATGATTCATTGATGGGTCTGTTACCTGTGGATGAGGGTGAAAAGCATGAAATATGGTTTAAAGCCAAAATGCTCCCAAACAATGAGTGTTTTTCATATGTCAATGAATGGCTTTTTCAAATTGAACAAGGAACAAAATGAATTCAAATACACAACAAAATAATAATGAAGATGATGAAAACAATGAAGTGTTTCCTGAAGATAGCATTTCAAAAGCCAGCAGTAAAAGCAGTTCAAAAAGCTACAAGTCCAGTGCTTCATCTGCTAAACTAAAGGCAGCTGCAGAAAGAGCTGCAATTTTGGCTCGTGTCAAAGTATTAAAGGAACGGCATGCTATTGAAGAGGAGGAAGCAAAACTAAGAAGAAGAAAAGAGATGCTTGATTTGGAAGCAGAGCTGGCGGCATCGGAAGCAAAAATGGCAATTTATGATGCAATGGAAGAGTGCCAGTCCCAAGTAATCTTGAATACAAAAAGTACATGCAACAAAAATGGACAAACTTTAAACCCCACTGCCCAAGAGTTCATACCTCTTCATGACCATGACAAACAAACCGCACAACAAAAAGAGAAAATAAAGACGCCACTATTGGAAAATAAACCTGTGGATGTGAGACCAAAGCAGTGGAACGAAGCAAGTAAAAGAAAGCCACACCACTTAGTGGAGAAGAATGAAGGCAAATGGCACACAACCAAACAGCTCTCTCTAGTGGAACAAAATGGAAACAAATGTAAAATAAAACAGCACCACTTGGAGCACAATGAAAAAAGGATGGAAAGAAAGGATCCATCTAAACAAAATGAAATGCTGTCGCAATCACTGACCAACTTGCATATGCCCTCTGACCTTCTGACCATTATGAGCAGACAAACTGAAATCACGGCCACTCTCATGAACCAACAGCGATCAATGACTCTCCCACCAAGACACATTCCCATCTTTGATGGTGATCCTCTGCACTACAGGACTTTCATAAAGGCCTTTGAGCAAGGAGTGGAAAGTAAAGCAACAGCAGGGGACAGTTTGTATTACTTGGAGCAATTCACCCAAGGCCAACCTCGTGAACCGGTGCAGAGTTGTCAACATATGGCTCCAGATCGCGGCTATGCTGTTGCCAAGGCTCTACTGCAGGATCATTTTGGAAATCCTTACAGAACTGCAACTGCCTACATCAGCAAGGCATTGTCATGGCAAACGATCAGGGCGGATGATACTAATGCACTCCAAAGCTACGCCCTATTCCTGCGCGGTTGCTGTAACATCATGGAGGAGCTGGAGTATGTGCAGGAGCTAGACATGCCTGTGAACATGAGGGCAATCTTGGCAAAGCTGCCATATAAGCTGAGAGAGCGCTGGCGAAGCAAGGCTCATGACATCATGGAGTCTACTGGATACAGAGCTGGATTCAATGATCTGGTGGAATTAATAGAGCGCCATGTGAAGATCCTCTCAGACCCCTTTTTTGGAGATCTGCAAGACTACAGCTCTGGACCAACAAGTGACCATAAGTCTCAGCATGGTCACAGAACAAGAGGGAATGTGGTGGCCAGCACAGTGACCACTGTAGGTCCTCACAAAGAAGGCAAGCAGCCACATCCAGCCAGAGAAGATAAGGAAGGTGACTGTTGCGCTTGCTGTTCAATGGAACATGCAATAGAAAACTGCAAACAGTTTGAGAAGAAGAGGCACAGGGATAAAGTGCTTCTAATAAAAAGGAAAGGACTGTGTTTTGGCTGCCTTCGTCGAGGCCATATCAGCCGCAACTGTGTATCACGACTAACGTGTGAAATATGTGAGCAACACCATCCAACCGTGCTGCACATAGATCGACAAGCACCTTCTTCAGAAAATGAATCGGAAACAGAAGAACCCATTTCCATCTCTCACACGACTTGTGGACATACAGGGGCTGGCAAAGGCCGCACCATGCTGTCAGTGCTTCCTGTTAAAATCAAAGCTGCTAAAGGTAATTGTGTGGTCCAAACGTATGCATTCCTGGATCCGGGCAGCACAGGAACGTTTTGCTCTGAACAGCTGATGCATCGCCTGAGCCTTCCTGGAAGAAGAACCCAAGTCCTGCTGCGAACAATGGGTCAAACTAAGATGAGTCCTACCTTTTCCCTGTGTAGCCTTGAGGTGGCCGGCCTGGAGAGCTTACAGTTCTATCCTCTCCCAGAAGTCATCACACAAAAGGAAATGCCTGTCACTACAGATGACATGGTAACCTCGCAAAAACCTTCTGAAGTGGCCTTACTTGTCGAATGTGCACAAGCCATCCATTCATGCGAAAGTTGACCTGCTGATTGGTGCCAATGCACCCCAGTTACTAGAGCCATGGGAGGTCATCAACAGCCAAGAAAATGGCCCATACGCTTTTAGATCTGTTCTCGGCTGGGCGGTCAATGGCCCTCTGGATGGAAGCGGTGACGACAGTGATGTGGCAACCGTAACGGTGAACAGAATTGCAGTCAGCAAGCTGGAGGGACCGCTGAAGAGCGATCAAGGTGGTGTCACTGATGAACCCGCTGGCAAGCAGGAAAAGGTCACAGATGTCAAAAAAGAAATGAAAAGAAGATGTATAAAGGTTTCAAGCATTATGAAACGATCGGCACAGTTACAGAAAGGAAAGTATGGTGTCGTCCCTAGAGTCCAGAAGGAAGACCTCTTCTTACTAAACCCTTTTGCTGTGGTCCAAAGAAAGCAAGGTCTGAAGAAAGGATATGAGGTCAGCCAGCACTGCCATCAAGACTGTGTGAGGTACATGAACAACATAATTACTTGCAATTACGTAGAACAAGTGCCTGAAGATCAAAGAGACCTTGCTAACAAAAGAATATGGTGTTGGACCCACACTGGGGTGTAGTGTCAAAGAAAGCACCTGGCCTATTTAATGGAGGAGTCTGCAATTAGGCAATGTCACAAGCCCTCTGGAAGCCGTGATCCCTCAAGGGGATAGACCAAGATGTGGGACTTACTTTGGTTCCCTTGGTGGTCAGATGGGACATCATACAAGGCCAGTGCCCTACAGAATCATTCCGGTCTCCTCAAGCTGTGCAGCCATGACTTTAAAAAAAAGAAACTGCTAAAAATGACCAGCCCAACGTTCAAGCTGTGGTTGGAGGAACTGTCCCTCAGAATTTTGATTTCCCCAAGAGCTCAGTCACACAGATGGAAGAAATTCAGCTGAATCATGAACTTGAAGTGAAACGGTCTGATCAGTTGTGGAATGCTGTCAGTCCAAAGTGCTGTTTACGATCGAATGAAATCCTTGGTGTTAATGAAAGGGAAGTAAAACTATGAAATTAAAGAAATGTGTAAACAACTAAGCCAATCCAACTAAAAAGCCCATGCAGTATTTGTCTCTTATGAAATGTTTTTGAGAATTGCCACGTTTGTGTACCATGCCAATTAGGGGCCGGTGTATAGGAGCCAAATATGGCATGAAATAATTTGTGTTTATGTTGTGCCCTCTTGTGTACACTGTGTGGCGCTGTCGCCATGTGCGTATATATATGCCAGGACAATCAATGGACAGACAGGTGTTGACCCCGTAAGGGCGCACAGGTTTTTGACCGCTTTTGGCGGAGTTTGTGGCACTGTTCTTGTTTTTAATGGATTTTTACACCTTTGGACGTTATGGATATTGCACTGAAATAAATTATGAACTTTGCACCTAACTGGAATTGTATGGACCATATTTTGATGAACACGAAACAACAGGTAAACAGCCGCCTAGCGCGTCATACCCACCTATCGAGGCAACATCTCATTAGCCCAGTAGGCTGGCTATTATATTTGATTTAGATTTTTTTCAATTTAATTTAATTTTTAATTTCCATTTAAAAATAACATTGAGAAACTAAACCAGAAATCCAAATTACCCTCTGAAAAAATCTCGACTAAGATGGTGGTACAACGGTTAGCGCTCGTGCTTCACAGATAGAAGGTTTGATCCTTAAACAGGTTTCTCAAGACGGCACACAAAGTGTTTACGTGATACTCGATTAGACACGAAGAATTCACTGACACTTGTCATTTTTAATTAAATTCTGAATGGATTATTGTAACTGTTACTGGAAGCTGGACTTTTTTTTTTTTTAATTTACCCACATGTGCTATGTACAGAGGTGAACAGTTCATTAACACATGGGCCAAAAAACATTTAAACCCGGGTTTATCCATAATTTAGATTTTGTCGCAGAAAATATAGGCAATTTTGGCCATTTTCATTAAGTATTAAAAGATTTGAATCATGTATATAGTGTCACTTGATTATAGTGTCAAGGTGCAATATTATATGTTTTCTCTTGCATGCATTTGACCATAACCAATCACAGTATGATCAAGTAAATGCTAAGGTCTGGAAAAGATATCTTAGTTGTATTTGCACCTTCTCATTGTCTTCATAAGCACATTTCTTATGTTTCCCTTGAGTTGTAGCAGCGCTGCTTTTAAAGCGTCATCCACTGCATGTCTCACCCCCACCCCCTACCTTTCTGTTCCCTTTGCAGCAGATGCAAAATACGGAAGTGCCACAGGCTTTAAAGACATGCACTACAACAGGAGAATTGCCATTTACAGGAGCCACAAATAAACTGGACTGTTCCTAAAAGGGTTCTGGCTTCAGCAAAGTGATTTGAACTAGTCCCTCGTCCTCCCTGCTTCATGAACTTATGATGACCTCTCTCTCAGGAAACAACACAGGCTCCGAAATGCACTTCACCAAACCATTTCCTGCCCATCACTAACAAGAAGTGAGACAGAAAGAGAAAGGATTAACAGACAACGCTCACGCAGTAAGTTTTTCATTCCTCTGTTTCCTACAATTTATTTCATATAATTGTGTCAAATTTAATCATGGTTTAGTACCAGGGGTGTCACACACAAACAAACCTGAAAGGATAATAAAAACCTATAATCTAATTACTGGACTATCTGACCATAACCTCACATTAGTAGCGAGAAAATTGAATAAAACTAGATACAAGTACCAAGAAGTCAATAATAGTATATCGTTCATACCTCAAAAAGATCTTCCCCTTTTAGATAATGATTTAAAGTTAACTAATTGGAATGCCATCATTGGAAATAAATCGTGTGAACAAGCATACAGTGACCTAACACTGACTTTACAAGATCTCATACTAAAATATACAAAAAAGAAGAAAAGAAAACAGCTCCAAAAACGGAGTCTCCCCTGGTTTAATGGAGAACTCTGGGATTTAATGAAAAAAGAGATGCCACTCTGAAAAAATTCATAAAAAGTGGTCTATCAACTGACCATCTACTATACAAAGGCCTAAGAAATAAAGTTACAGCACAGATTAGAAAAGCCAAAGCCACCTTCTTCCTTAACTTAATTAAGGAAGCAAAAGGAAATAGTAAGTTATTGTGGAGAAATATTGACAAGCTCCTTGGCAAACGCCATACCTATTGTGACATACAATTAAAAGTGAACGGTGTCATTCAAAATGATAGTGCTATTGTAGCTACAAATTTTAATGAATATTTTATCAATTCTGTACAAAAATTAGCTCAGTTGTTTCCAATATCGTGTTCATCTAACCTACCCCAAGTCAATGAAGCAATTCTTTTTACACTGAAGCCTGTAAATGAAGAAACAGTTGTAGGAGTTATTGATAAATTAAATAATAGTAAAGCTAAAGATATCTATGGGATGGATAGCCCGTTTTTAAAAAAGCATAAGGACATATTATGTTCACCTCTTGCAAAAGCAATAAATCAGTCAATAAGTGACAGCACTTTTCCTGCCGCACTGAAAACCGGCATTATTACACCTGTGCATAAGTCAGGTGACAAACAGGAGGTCAGTAATTACCGCCCCATCAGCATCGTCCCCACAATCTCCAAAATTTATGAAAAGGTTATAGCAGAACAGCTGACTGAACACATTGACAGTAATGCGTTCTTAAACCCTCTCCAATTTGGTTTTAGGAGTAAATACTCTACAGAAGCTGCCTGCTGCTACTTTATTGAGGAACTGAAATCCAGCCTCGACCTAGGAGGTGTGGTGGGTGCGGTGTTCCTTGACCTCCGCAAGGCTTTTGACACAGTCAGCCACGATGTTCTCCTTAACAAAATGAGACACTATCAACTCTCTAATCAGACAATAAACTGGATCAAGTCATATCTCAGTGGCAGACAACAGTGTGTGAGAATAAAAAACGCCCTCTCTCCACCTAAAGATTACACCATGGGCGTGCCGCAAGGCTCCATCTTGGGACCTTTGCTTTTTAGTGTTTACATCAACGACCTCCCCTCTGTCTGCACTGCCAATGTCATCATGTACGCAGACGATACAGTACTGTATGTACATGGAAAAAATGAAAGTGATGTGGCAACAAAATTAACTGACCAAATGCAAAAAGTATCTGACTGGCTGAGTCAAAACTGTCTGACATTAAATACTGACAAAACAGTCGCAATGTACTTTACAAATAGAGGTAAATGCATAAATTATCCAAATATTTTTATTGATGGCAAAAAAATAAAAAATGTTAACAAATTCACCTACTTAGGTGTAACCCTGGACCCAACTCTGACTTTCAAAAATCACGTAAAAAAACTTCAAAACTCTTTAAAATTTAACTTGTCCAACTTTAGATACATACGGGGTCTCTTACCACGGAGGCGTCCCATTTGTACCTGAACTCTATGATCTTGTCACATTTTATGTATTGCATATCGAGTTGGTCACAGGGCTGTAAAACGGTTCTGGGGCCTCTTGAATCATTATATAAATATGCACTCAAGATCCATGATAAGAAACCCAGGCGCTATCACCATTGTCAAATACTAAATAAGTATGGAATTCTGAATTTTAAAAACCTTATAATCTACACAAATGTTTGCTTACTTTTTAAAATTATTCATGGAGTCACTGCACCCCCTCTGAGAAAATGTATAACTTTATGTACTGATAAAATGACTCGAACAACTCGATCTACTTCTAGAGGAGAATGCAGCATCCAAAAATGTAAAACTGCCTTCGCTAACTCTGCCTTCTCTGTAATCGCAATGGGTCAGTGGAACACACTGCCAACAGAGATTATTGCATGTACTACATTCAAAAGATTTGCGCATTTAACTAAAAAATGGCTTCTAGAAAATCAAACTTGCACTCATGATCTGTAACGACGTCATGAGGGAGCGACCGTTCACCTAGAAAAAGGATTGGTAGGAAAAGTTATGTTTTAAACGTATTTAAATTAAATGTATGTTCTGATGATGTTAAAATGTATAAATCCATGGTCACGTATTCATCTACATTTAAAATCAGTTTTGTACTGTAACATCAACCTGCCCAGGGACTACAGGTGGAAATTAGCATTTTTGCTATAACCTGGTACAATGCATCTTTCCTTTTGGTCAATGTTAAATTGTGCTCTGTCCCTGTCTAAATAAAATCATACCATACCATACCATACACACTTACAAGTCATGGGCCACAAATAATGCAAACAGGAAAATACTATTGAGAAACATTTTTCAATAAATGACTAATGGTTGAGCTGTGGTTTTAAAATAGTGCTGATTTGAGCAAAAGCCCGACAGGACCTGTAGAGAAACTAGTTTCTCAAAGTGCTGCTCTTGCTACAACCTCCCCAATACCTGAAAGGGATTTGACTCTCGACCCCCCAATATTTTACCAAACGTTACATCCTTGGTTTATATTTTTATTCTATTTTTATTTTCCTCTTTTGGCCGTCCCCTAGTGGCTGGAGTGAGCATTCTGGTACCTTCTTAAAAATCCTAACTCCACACAGGAATGGGCTAAAGACTTACTTTTTTTTTTTACATAATCATGAATTTATGCTCTATAAATCGCGGGGCGGATTATATAATCTCACGGGCTGGATCTAATCTTGTGTTTTAGTCCAGATTCAGGACTGGAGCAGTTTGGGTTTAGGCCTTGATTAGATCTGGTTTGGTCTCACTTAGGTCCTAGTGTAGTCTTGGTTCTTTACTGATAGGTTAGTTTTGGGATAATTTTATACCTGGGTAAATCCTGGTTTAGACATTAGTACAGGATTTAGACCTGGTTTATTCACGCAGACCTAGTGTGGTGGTAGTTTCCTGGTTTTGTACTGAGGGCTCTTTCATAAGGTTTAACTTTACAGGAAGTATGAAAAGAAGAAATGCAATTGAGTGTCGACGCTGCTGAACACAGTGTTTGGAAACACTGGTTTAAAGAAAGTCTGGTCCATGTTGTGGTGCTCTGCTTTCCCCCAAAACATGTGTTATAGATGAATTCTCCCACCAGGTCCCAGTACCTCCATTTGGGAAACACTGGGGCATGTTGTGGGCTCTACAGAAGGAGACCAGACTGTGCGCCGGTCTGTGTTCCTTCTGTAGAGCCCACAACATGGACCAGACTTTCTTTAAACCAGTGTTTCCGAACACTGTGTTCAGCAGCGTCAACACTCAATAGCATTTGCCCTTTTTATACTTCCTGTAAAGTTAAACCTTAAACCTTAAGCCCTCAGTACAAAACCAGGAAACTACCACCACACTAGGTCTGCGCGAACACAAGTATACCGATAATAAACCAGGTCTATCCTGTAGGGACTGCATGGTTTCCACACAGAAATTCCACTTGGGACCTTCTGGCTGTAACGGAAGAGCACTAACCACTCAGCCACTTGTTTACCGTGTGTGTCCAGACCCACCTTCTTTCACACAGAAAAGAAGTGGGTGTGGTTTATCAGGCTACTAAAGTCTATCACAAGGCTCTGCACTTATGATTAGCACAAATACAAATAAATAATGCAAAGGTGCTAGCTAGCCTACACTTAAAACATCTAGTTTTTCCAAGTCATTGCTTAGTCCATATCTAAAATATCTTAAATAACAATAATCCACTGGGCTGTCCATGTTCCTGTGCTCCTCCCACAGAGGTACTGTCCAGACATAGACCGTTAAAAAGAATAGACAGCTCCTCCTCACTCCTCCCCGTTTACCACAATGACCACGTTCGAGGGGGAAATCATGGCGGATTTACAGACTCCTCCTCCCCAGCTCTGACGAAGCATGTTCCTAATAAGGGCATAAGGGCGGGATCTTCACTGTAGACTCGGCCCTTGCATGACGTGTAGCTCGCGCAGCTCCAATGCTAACAGTCCGACCTCCGTTAAGTACGAGATTTAAAAAAAAATCTTTCGAAAACCAGCCTGGTTTCTTTTTTTGTGACTAACCCAGCGTTATCTCAGGAGGAATATGTAGCCATAGAAAGTGTTAAAAAAATTTAAACCAGGCGTTAAAGTTGTTTTTAACGTGTCTAAAGTCCAATGCTTTTCAATGGGGCCTAGCGATGATATGGAGGTACTACAGCAATGTAGTACCTCCAGTGTTGCGGTCATAAAGCAGAGCAGCCAGCGGCCATTGTGTCCAGAATCCGCAACTGTCCTCCTCACCCTTCTGTCTCCCTTAACTCAGCTTACACTGCTCTGGCCCTGGTCTACGCCCAGCCATGACTTAGGCCCAATCTCAATTCTCTTTTGTACCCCTACCCCTTCCCCTAGCCCAGGGGTCTGCAACCCATAACATTAAAAGAGCCATTTCGGACCATTTCAAACCAAACAAAAGCCTCAAGGAGCCGCAATAGTTTTAATGCTCAAACATACAAACTTTAATATTAATATTATTGTTGTTTTGTTTGTTTTATGTAATACTTATTTGTAGATTTTTTTTATCAATGTATTAATACCATTGATAATTTCTCTTATCAATTCATTAAAAAATATGTGCTTCTTGTGTTTTTTATTTAAGATATACAGGAGAGATAGTGGCGCAGATGGTAGAGCGGGTCGTCTCATGATCGGAAGGTCGTGGGTTCGAATCCCGCCTCCTGACGGTGCACATTGTCGTTGTGTCCTTGGGCAAGGCACTTCACCCACATTGCCTCCAGTGTCTGCCTACACTGGTAGCCCCCTAGGAGAGACCAACAGGCCCGGTTTCAACCGTGAGGCCGTCCTTCCGTGGACCCACCACCTGCAGAAGGAGCCATGGGGGGCTGGTGCAATGTGATTTGGGCAGCTCCGGCGGCTGCCCCCACGACCCGGCAACGGACAAGTGGAAGAAAATGGATGGATGGATGGAGGAGAGATAGTAAATTGACCTATTTTGACATAAACTTCCTATCATACAAAGCATTTTTATAAAGGCTATTGTAAAATGATTATTAAATTAACGGGATTTAAAGCTATTTCAGTGGGGCAGACACTCCTTTCTCTAAAACGTTCGTTTGACTAATTCATCTTGTAACAGTCAATGTTAACCATGGCGCGCAGAGGAGGAGCTGCACATTAACAGGTTGTTAGTGATTTTCTTAACTTTCTTTCCATTTCTCTCTTTGTATGAACGAGGGTCGAAGGATATTCTTGTCAGCCCTTCAGCGCCGTAGTTTCTGAATGATACCAAGTGCGCAAAAGCACATGTTTCAGCACGTGCGCTTTGTTTTGGTTCCTAAAAACGTAGCAGATGCAGGTCAGATGCCCTAGCCCTTGCCCTTTCCCTACACCAGGGGTCGGCAACCCGCGGCTCCAGAGCCGCATGCGGCTCTTCAGCCTCCTTGTAGTGGCTCTTTGTCCCACTGGAGCAGCCACGAGTATATCTACAAGGAGAACTGGTTCTTATTGAGTTATCCATCGGAACCGTGTGACTCCTTTAACGATGCCTCTTATTGATGCCGCTTTGCGCCGCAGCCTCTTTATACTATAAACCTGCAGGCGCGGAGCCGCTGCAGATACACGCACCACTTGCACTTCATCCCAAACGTCTCTTTTAGGATCCGCGCTACACGTTGCAATGTATGGCGAGCCATGAGTCCTTCTAAATCTGTTCTCTTTATTTACGCTTATACCTGCATCTGCTACGTTTTTAGGAACCAAAACAAAGCGCACGTGCTGAAACATGTGCTTTTGCGCACTTGGTATCATTCAGAAACTACGGCGCTGAAGGGCTGACAAGAATATCCTTCGACCCTCGTTCATACAAAGAGAGAAATGGAAAGAAAGTTAAGAAAATCACTAACAACCTGTTAATGTGCAGCTCTGCGCGCCATGGTTAACACTGACTGTTACAAGATGAATTAGTCAAACGAACGTTTTAGGGAAAGGAGTGTCTGCCCCACTGAAATAGCTTTAAATCCTGTTAATTTAATAACCATTTTACAATAGCCTTTATAAAAATGCTTTGTATGATAGTAAATTGACCTATTTTGACATAAACTTCCTATCTCTCCTTGTAGAGGCGAAACGGCCCTGTGCTGGTCGCCTCCTGGCTGCTAGGTTTTTAAGGTTTTCCCCAACGCGTGTCTCCACAAAACCAGTCCAATATTGTGCTTATTGGCCCCTATAACCAATTCCTTTATTTTCGTACACAATATAAGATAGCTACATGACACGGTAAGAAACAATATACCTCCAAACCAGCCGCACCTGGGTTACTGATTAGGCCCCTTTTGTAGGGAAATCTAACATTCAAAACAAGATTCACCAGCCCCCCCTACCGGCTGGGAGAAAGGTACATTTTGGCTCCTACACACCGGCCCCTTAATTGGGTGTGCAGGAGCAACACACAATTACAACAATGGACAAGGAGCCAAATCTAAAATTACGAGTACGAGTAATTCATAATAACATATCACAATGAAAAACTGTCGATACATGTTCCATAATCCAAAGCCTAAAGTCAAATACCATAAACCAGTACATAACCGTTAAACCAGTCTAAATTGCTCATTTATGAATCACAATCTTCCACTTTTTTCTTTTGAACATTTTCCATGGCTTCACATAAACTAGAGAAATGGCTTTTTCAGCATCCACATTTTCAACAAAACATTTTTCCACATTATTTTCTGCAAAACTGGTTTTCACAAGGTCAGTGTTTGCCACAAACCACTGAATGTCCATCTCAAATTTGGGCTTTGAGCTCCAGTCCTCTCTCTGCAGCATGTTAGGCCTGAACGTGTCCCACTGATCCCTCTCCCTGCATCCAGGATTCACAGCCACTGCCAACTTCTGCCCAACTCTGACTGGCATGCCCATGTTCGGTATGATGCCGTCAATCCTTGGAGGGGCATCTGATGGGCTGACTGGTGGTGGCCTTTCTGCCACACCACCCAGCTGCTCACTAATTTCAGAGTTACTGAGTTTGCGTGCTATAAAAGGGAGAACCAGTGACAACAGGACATGGAGGCTCTATATAGTCAACCTCATTTTCGTGGCACTGAAATGTCTGTTCCAAAGAGTCAACAATGTCAGTGGTTCGGACTATATGATTTTTAACCGTACATTGTTCACTCTCAACACTAGGAAGAGCCCACTCAATCTCACTGGCCCCTGTTTGGTCAACCAGTGGCAGGGACTCTGACTTTGTCTGAGGCACAGTTTGTGTACATGTTGGTGTAGCTAAAGCTGTAGATTTGTGAGATGATTTGTACCTCTTGGATGATTTTAACACATTAAACTTGGCTTTAGCCACAGCGATCTGTGTTTCAAGTTCATTTAATTCAAGCTGCTGCCTGACAAGTCGTTGTTGTTCTTCAATAGCATGTTTTTGTTGAAGAAAAGCAGCCTTCACCAAAAGCGCTGCTCTCTCCGCTTCAGCTCGTATGTACTCCGATGATTTTACGGTGCGCCTTCTCAGGCCACCATTATCACCAGGCAAGGTCTTTTCGATGTTCAGCTCAACAAATTGTACATCCATTTTATTCCATTAAAGAGTCACTCATTGCCTACGCAGAGGTAGTGAAAATGTGACTCCAAAGCCACAGTTGTTCCGCACCTCTACTGATGCGCGCCGCGCTAATCCCGCGGTAAGCGTCGTCTCCTGCGCGCACGCTTCTCGCCTTTGCTGCTTGGCTCTGATGCAGGTTTTCGGCTCCACGGTTTCCTGCGCTGACGACTCGGCCCACAGTCTCCAGCGTAGTCTTGCTGCTCCCGGTTCATGCAGTATCCAGCGGCGATACGTGGTCTCCAATCGCCTCGGACCTGTCCACTCGTGAAAGCCGCGTGTGCGCCTCCACTCACCGCAGCGCACCCACACAGCCCCGCGGAGGCTCCTCTCCACGCCGGCTTCCACTGGCAAGCAATCACCAACGCGTGGCAGCTGGGACACTCCACAATAGCGTCCACACTTTTCATCCACGGTGGTGTCAATCGTTAGTACCCCCGTGTCACACTGCCCAATACAGCCGAGGGTCCACTCCAAAGTTGTTGGGTTAACTGAGGGTGTTTCTTACTAATGTAGAGGCGAAACGGCCCTGTGCTGGTCGCCTCCTGGCTGCTAGGTTTTTAAGGTTTTCCCCAACGCGTGTCTCCACAAAACCAGTCCAATATTGTGCTTATTGGCCCCTATAACCAATTCCTTTATTTTCGTATTTTCGGCCCTCTGGTGGCCGTTTTGTGTTCTGCAATGGGGCGAGGAGGAGGGACAATGATATTTGTTTGCCAAGCAATGAAGGCTAATAAAAGAAGGCACTTCAGAGACATACAACTACAGTAACTTATTACACTCCTGTCTTGCTCTCCTTCTTCTTCTTTCTCCTTTTCTTTCGTTCTTGCTGCCAGAGGCATCACTTCTCTTCATTTTGGAGGAGATGCGTAACTGCTCTGTTTACACCAACACGTGGGTTTGCGCTGTCTCTCTCTCTCTCTCCTTCCCCTCTGAGAAGCAGGTGGGGGAGGGGCGCTCATGGGGCTCTTTCAGGGAGTATGCGACGGACAACTGTCGTTGCACCTTGTCAATGCTGGTGCAGTGACTTCATTCTCTTGGTTATTTCTGTCAAATCTGTTGGCCCTCTGGGGGCCCCTGCTGGCTTGGGGGCCCCAGGCAGCTGCCTGCCTTGCCTTATGGCAAACTACGCCTCTGGGTACAATCACCCACGTTTCTCCTGTGCGTCCAAAATCAGGCTTAAAATCAAACATGTTTGATTTCCTGCGACTGTAGTCCAGTTGCGTCTGACTGCTGCTCACACTACACGATTCAAACGCCAGTCCAGTCGCGAACCCCCAACACTACGCAACACGACTCTCTGTGACTGCCTTCGACTATAAGCCCAATGCCCATCTCGACTGCGCATGCGTGAGTCAATCAGGCTCCTAATTTCGGCCCAAACAAACCACACCGCCATTGAAATGTGTGAGCGAGTTCAGATAGCGGAGCGTGAACACTGAAGTATATTGAGCCATAACCGTGAACTATAAGGCATACGGGCACTGGTTTACAGACTATAAGTCTCAAGTGACATTTCTTGCAAATATGTAAGTTGTCAATATCTTGAAAGCGAGGGAAAAGTCAGGGCGGCGGCTCCGTAAGCAGGAGCGGACCATCGCGGACAGGGGAACGACAGGACCTGGGATCAGCCCGACACAGACACCCTCACTTTTTAAATCATTTGAATTCGTCTTGTAATCACAGGGAAAAGTTCCAAAATGGTGTTTATGTTAAATATAGTGGGTAAATTTCCGTCTGTCAAATTAACGACCGATTAGCTCTGTTGTTCCATCAGATCACTCTTAAAAAAAATAAAAATAAAGTACATTTAGATGCATAGTCTATGTGTGTATGTGGATCTCTCTGGTCACAATTAAGAAAAAGATTTTGTCTACTGTCCACCTCCTTATTGACAAAAAAAGAGGGATTCTATGTATTTCTCATTTCAGTTTAAATGTTGTGAATATCGGCGACATGAGGCCACAGTTTCAGAGCCTGGACTTTGTCCAACAGTCGCCTTCAAGGGTCAGAAATGTTTTCTCACATAGTTATTCCATAGTTATTCCAACTATATGAACATGGACTGGTCGTCACTTTTGAAGCATCTGTTCGTATGAATGGTAGTTTCGTTTCTGACTATCTCCGTACGCAGCTCCGGTTGTAAAAATAGACTTTAAGCTAATATTGTAACAGGCTCCATGGCGACGACAAAAACGCTTTAAATCATCAACTTTCCAGCGGTTAAAACGCTCCAAATCAGAGCTTTCTTCATTGCTTTACGCTAACTATCATTATTGTTTGGTAGCCAAAAGACATTCCATTACCCATAATGCAACGGGCGAGCCGAGATGGGCATTGGGCTTATAGACACGACTCGGGAAGACTCGGCGCGACCGAGAATTGTATCAAAATCGGGCATAAAAATCGTGTAGTGAGCTGACCCTAACGTCATCGCCCCCCTTGGTTTTCAGCCGCCCCCCCTTCTGTACTGAGCTGGCGCCGGGACTGATTTTCAGCACATGTTGGCTTAGTAGGGCAAATAACTAAGAACAATAAAATATTTTGGTGGAAAAAAACGTTGTGAGAAGGGCACTTAAAGGGCACAGGGCAAAGGGGCAGGTGCTTGAGCACCACCTGGGCTCTATCTGTGCACATGCCTGCACCCACAGCACACACACAAAAAGATGAAGAGGATCTATTGATGTATTTGTGATTAGCCCTATGCTGTGTGTTGCATTAAAAAAACAAGCTTTGAGTGGGCAGCTGTTGAAAGATGTTTGACCTGTAATGGCAGTTTATCACAATACACAAAGCCAGGCTCTTCCTGTCTGAAAGGCATGCTGAGTTTCTACTGGAGTGCCAGCGTCCTGCTCCGCCAGATGAGGGACCTCTGCTGATTGCCCTTATCACACCTAAGATAATAGGACAAAGACGTGTCCTGGAAAACAAAGGGCTTTTCGATCGTCTTAGCCCGCCAGATGTCTGCCATTCATCTGCATTATGCACACCAGGCGGCCAGGCCGTGACGTCTCACACCGCGTCACCGTTCCTGATAACCCTGTGTGACTTGGTCATATTAACTTGATCAGAGGCTATGCCCTCCAGAGCTCACCATGGATTTCTGTGTGTCGGCTCTCCACACGTGTGTTAAATAAATTGCACTTTTGACAATACTTCCAAGCTTTTTTCCTTTATAGTGGTAAGAAATTCCACAACAGATCTCTCACAGCTCCCCAGCACCTGCTTACCCTGCACTGAGAATTTTTTCTTTTTTTCCCCTCTTTAAATTTTTTTTTTCTATGCCACTGTAAGCATACCCGTATGGACCCATACACACGCACACATAGGCGCCACACAATCAGACAGTCCCGCCATCGCCCCCATCACCACCGCCGCACCACTACATCACCACCGTCGTTATCAGCATTATTGTGTTAAATTTAACAATTTTCACATTGATCTTTGTATAAGTTAAGAATGTTCTGTTTATACTTATATTAAAATTGAAGAATATTTGAACAACATTTTAGATCGTTTTCTAGAGAATTCCATTGTTTCACACCAGATACTGAGACACACATTTGTTTGAGGGCATTTCCTGCAAAAGGTTGTTTAAAGTCATTATTTCTTCTGCTTGTCTCACTATTTACAGTAAATAGGGTTTGAAGTCCATGCGGTAACAGGCAGTGTTTTGCTTTATCAGTTGATAAACTGAAAAATATATTTTTTCGGTGAGTCTTAGGGCCCAGTGAGGCACAAGAAGCTGTTCTAGTCTATTGTACTTTACATAATTTACCAGTTGAAACTCGTTAACATTCCATTTTGTACTTTTGTTATGGCTAGCTGTGTCATATGACCCAGGTCCATCCTCTACCTTTTTGTTTCTGTTTAGTCAATGTTATTCCAAAGCGACTTCTATGTGAGAAACACATACGAGCAACAAAGGGGAAAGACGATCATTTAGAACGTGAAGATCAAGCAGCTTTGAATTGAAGGGACAATACTGATCTTGAACACTGTATTCCTAAGGTAAGACCTGATTCACTCATTTTAGCTGTCCCAACAGTTTGCATTCACATAAAGCTTTGTGGATGGAGGCAAGGAATATATATATATTTTTCATAAACTAAAGTTATTTGACATTATTAATGTGGAAAAATGGTGTTATTTAACAGTTAAGCCATTTCAACTAAAACTTCATATTAGTACCTGGTGTTTGAATGTGTATCAGGGTTTAGCATTAAATTGGATTCAAACTGAATCAATCTAAATTCCTTGGAAAATTATGGCATTGCTCAACAATTTTTACTGTAGAAGTTAATCAAAAACACCAAAATGACAGATGTTGTGATGTTGGTAAGTAGAAAGAACTTTCAGCCATAAGAATAATGCGGCAGGTTTGTGAATCCAATCAAATAATGATCAGGGAAAACATTTGGAAATGTATTTCTCCCCATAGAGTTGTAATGGCACCTGCTCCAACTGAAATAGAATTTCATAACATGAATGCAACATATTAGGTCACCTCTCAGGACATGGCTTTTCAATTGGAGACCATTTATCATGACATTTATCAAAGTTGTGGATGGCGTGTCTCTGTTAGCCGCATGTTGTGTAAGCCTTGTGTTACTGGAGTTCTGTTATCAAAGGTGATGATCTGGACATGCCGGTTTATAGCCGAGTCTTGAGTTTGTTTAATCATATCTTTTTTTAAATAGTCCTATTGTTCACCTCTAACACTAACTAATATTGTTGTGTAGTTTTGTATTATTGTACAGTGTATCTGTACAGCACTTTGGAGCAGTGATGACTGTTTTGTAAATGTGCTTTATAAATAAACTTGACCTTGACCTAACTGTGTGTCTTTAGCTTCAACATGTCTGGCCTGTCCGTGGTTCTTCTGGGGAACAGTGCAGTGGGGAAGAGCTCCTCAGGGAACACCATCCTGGGACGATCTGTCTTTGAGTCAAGGTCCTCCCTCAGACCAGTGACCACTAAGATCTGTGAGAGCACTGAGACAGTCCACGGGCGACAGCTGTCTGTGGTTGACACCCCGGGGATCCTGATTAACCCGGATGTCCTGCAGAAAATCCAACTGCAGTGTAAGGACATACTCCACAGCCGTCGGCCCACTGTGTTCCTGGTGGTGTTGAAGGTGGACAGAGTGTCCTCTGATCAGGTGAAAGGCCTGGAGAAGATCATGGAGGTTCTGGGAGACGAGGGCATGAAGCGCAGTCTGCTGCTCTTCACCAACGGAGCCGCGCTAGAGGTACTTTTACCCCACTGTGTTCCAGATATTAAGTAAATGTTTCCTATATAATAATGTAAACAAAATTCAATTGTGAAAAGCAAAACACAAATTGGCAGGAAAACACAAATTGAAAAAAGACTCGCCGCTGTGGCCACTGAGCAAAAAAAAGAAAAAAGAAAAGCTGTCAAGGCTTCAAACAATTGTGTTGATGATATGGAGTTATTACAGGGGCAGGCTTTGGAGGATTTCATCTCTGAAGACGATGAGGGTCCACTGCATGAAATCTATGAAATGTTTGGACAGAGACACCATGTGTTTGACAACGTGGCCTGGGGACAGGAGCAGGTCCAGCAGCTGCTCCAAAAGATAGACCAACTTCTGTCTGAGCCGGCTTCTTCAGGTGTGTCCTTTCACCGTCTAGAAAATACATTTTCACTGTGTTTGTACAATTTCTTTGTAAGAAATTATTCTCCTAAAGAAGTTTATATTTTCTTAGAACAGCATCAAATATAGGCATGAGCTTCAGTATTGGGTTGTATCACAGACAGAATGCATTTTTCCTGTCCTCCTATCCTCTCTTATGGCAAGGCAATAATTCTCAGACTGGGGGTCACTAAATCATTTCGTGGTGTTGCCGAATGGGCAATGGAAAATTATGCTCATACAGGACTCGACCTCTGCTTCAAACAATTAAAACTGCACCTACTATGTTTTGAGTTGATAATTTGTGAAAACACAACTACAAATGCTGATGCTCAGTGTAATTTTAATGGAAAACGTGCCCTGTGGGGTCACAAACACCTGGAGTCATACTGGTGGGCGTGACTATAAAAGATTGAGTTGTGTCTGACTCTTCATTCCTGTCTCCTACAGCATGTGAGCCTTTAGCTCTTGGGCCTCCTCCTCCTGAACTAAAGGAGATGCGCCTGGTGCTGCTTGGGCTGGCTGGTGCTGGAAAGAGCTCCTCTGGGAACTCCATCCTGGGCTCAGATAAGTTCAAGGCCAGGTGTGGGTTCAACGCTGTGAGCACTGAGGCAAAGTGTAATGTTCAGGGTGCTAATGTTCTGGGTCGGGAGGTCTATGTGGTGGACACTCCGGGCTTTAGCGATGTGGGCATGAAGCCAAAGAAGCTTTTCAAATGTATCATGAGGTCCGTGCTTCAGCTGACGGCTGGCCCACAGGCTTTCATTATTGTGGTGCGTGTGGGCCGAGTCGGAATGAGGAAAGAGGCCAAACTCCTGGAGCTCATACCCAGACTGTTCGACTTAGTTGCATCTAAGTTTACCATGGTCCTGTTCACCCACGGAGACGACCTCGGAGGAGAGAAGATTGAAACCCTGATTGAAGAAAACTCCACCATGAGCACTCTTGTGGAAAAGTGTGACCAGCGCTACATGGTCTTCAACAACAAAAGCAGAGCCATTCTCCAAATCGAGCAGCTGTTTAAGATGATAGATGCTATGGTCCAAGCCAGTGGACAGGATTACTGCGACTCGCGCATCTTTAAACTGACAACAGCAGAAGAAATACGGGCATTCCTTAAGAAGAAATGGAAAGAAATTAGGCACTTTTTCACTCGCATAACTAGGCCTGAAAATAGAGAGGGGGAAATGAGTGAGGAGCAAATGCCACTAATGTAACAAAGCAACCACTTCACCAAATACAGACCTGGGGTCTCATTTATAAAACTGTCCGTGAGAATCTGCCGATAAGAGTCCATACGAGCAAAACCCAAACTCCACGTACGGAGGGAAAAAAAGGCATTTATGAAACCCTCAGTACGCGCAGCACCACGTAATCTATGCTTTGTGTTGCATTTAAAAAAGACCAGGTTTGCGTGGGCAGCATAATAATAATTATACTTTTTTACCTTGTTTTTGCCTTGTTGACAAAAATAACGATGCCTCATTGAAGACACTGTAGCCTTTACTACACTGTAGTGGCCACTTTGTGTACCGTACTACAGAGTAATTCATGACTTTTAAAATGCACCAGAATACAAGGAATCCCATCTGAATTTAAAACAATTTCCCGAGGGAAGACTTGGGGCCTCACTTTGCTGTTTTGCCTAGGGCCCCAAATATCTTGAAACGGCCCTGGGCGTGGCATGAGGAGGGCTCATGTGCGCACATTCTACTCCAGGTGGAATCAGTGAAGGGGAGATTACGTGGTGCTGCACGTACGGAGGGTTTCATAAATCCCTTTTTTTTCTCCGTACGTGAAGTTTGGATTTTGCTGGTACGGACTCTTATAGGCACATTCTCACAGTTTTATAAATGAGACCCCAGGAGAAGTCAAAACTGACTTTATTTTAAGCTTTCCATGTGAACCGCTAAAATGTTTTTACAGGCTATTATTAACCAATTACTGCTGAAATGTACTCACTGTATTCTACTGTTGAATATTCAAATATATGTTTAAGAGTCATAAATAAACTTCATATTCATATTAGCTTGTGTTGCTTTATTTTTTATTTTACAAATTTAGTCTACTATGAAGCAGAGGTGGGTAGAGTAGCCGAAATACAGTGCCTTTCGAAAGTACTAATACACCTTGAACTTTTGCACATTTTGTCATGTTTACAACCATAAACATAAAGATTTTATTTTGAATTTCTTACTGAAAGTTCACACACAAGTAACAGACAACTGTGAAGTGAAAGCAAAATGATACATGATTCTGTTATTTTTCAAAAATAGAGAACCGAAAAGTGGGGCGTGCGTAAGTATTCATACAGCATGACTTAATACTTTGTGGAACCCCCTTTTGCTGCAATAACAGCAGCAAGTCTTCTGGGGTTTGACTCTACAAGATTTGCACATCTAGAGACTGACATTTTAGCCCATTCCTCTTTACAAAACAACTCAAGCTCTGTCAGATTAGAAGGAGAGCGTTTGTGAACAGCAGTTTTCAGGTCTTTCCACAGATTTTCAATAGGATTTAGGTCAGGACTTTGACTGGGCCATTCTAACACATTAATATGTTTGTTTTTAAACCATTCCATTGTAGATTTAGCTTTGTGTTTAGGGTCATTGTCCTGCTGGAAGGTGAATCTCCGCCCCAGCCTCAATTCTCTTGCTGACTCCAGCAGGTTTTCCTCCAAAATGTCTCTGTATTTGGCTTCATCCATCTTCCCAACTATTCTTACAATCGTCCCAGTCCCCGCTGAGGAAAAGCAGCCCCATAGCATGATGCTATGGGGTCACAAACACCTGGAGTCATACTGGTGGAATGAGGAAAGAGGCCAAACTCCTGGAGCTCATACCCAGACTGTTCGACGAAGTTGCATCTAAGTTCACCATGGTCCTGTTCACTCATGGAGACAACCTCGGAGGAGAGAAGATTGACAACCTGATAAAAAAAACTCCACCATGAGAGAACTTGTGGCAAAGTGTGACGAGCGCTACACGGTCTTCAACAATAAACGCAGAGACTGTGTCCAGATTGAGAAGCTGTTTAAGATGATAGATACCATGGTCCGAGCCAGTGGACAGGATTACTGCAACTCACGCATCTTTCTGACAACAGCAGAAGAAATACAGGCATTTATTGAGATGTTGTGGCAACAAATTAAGCCCCTCTTCTGTTGCATAGCACAAACGCCAACAAATGAAGAGCAGCAGTTGCTCCTACAATGAGTAGCATCAAATACAGACCAGGAGTGAAATCCAAAAGGTCTTCTTACTTTTTGGCTAGCTTTTGTTGCTGATTGTTATTAATTAATTTGCTGTGGGCTATAATTCTCACTATATTCTTCTGCCCTACTTTCAAATGTATGTTGAGATTTTTAAATAAAGTTATTAAGATTTGTTTCTGTCACCCCCTCCTGGAATCGCCACCTTAACGTTGTGGTGGAGTTTGAGCGCCCGAATGATCCTGGGAGCTCTGTTGTCGGGGGCTTCATGCCCCTGGTAGGGTCTCCCATGGCAAACAGGTCCTAGGTGACGGGTCAGACAAAGAGCGGTTCAGAAGCCCCTTATGAGAGACCAACAGGCCCGGTTAGAACCATGAGGCCGTCTTTCTGTGGACCCACCACCTGCAGGAGGAGCCATAGGGGCTGGTGCAATGTGATTTGGGCAGCTCCAACAGCTGCCCCCACGACCCGGCAATGGAAAAGTGGAAGAAAATGGATGGATGGATGGATGTTTCTGTCACTGTATAGGTTTGCTTTACAATTAAATGTCAGCAATGAATTCTACTTTCAAAATTAGCTTTCATTGCTAAGTACACAAGGGCATTTCTAGAGGTACCACAGGCCACTCCAGGAAAAGGAAATGTGGGTCAGCCCTGGTGCCAAACCAGTGGAAAAAGTCCAGAAATGTTCATGCACAGATCTTGTCAGAAGAAAGCATGGTAAGGGCCATACAAGCCTAACAATCTAATGAATACTCTTTAGTAGTAGCACAACACATATAGACTACTAGATACATACAAAAGTAGAACCTATTAATTAACCTCTTAACCTCCACCTGAACCAAGCACATTTTCTCCAGTTTGGCTTTACCCAACTCTAAAGGCTTCCTTAAAAAAGTGTCAATTGGCGACAAAAAAGAAAGAAAACGCAACAAAAAATGCAAAAACACATTAAAAAAAAGCAACAATGATACAACATAAAAGTGACTAAAGACTCAAGAGTGTCCAAAAAGTAAGAAAAAAAAAAAAAAAGTGACGAAAAAAACACCAAAAAATGCTTACAAAATGTGACAAAAACGAGGTGACCACACAACAAAAAAGTTAGGATAGTTTTGTAGGTCTTGGCTTTCAAATGAGGCATTACACTGGCCTATAGGCTATAAGAAACTTTTAGATTTGGCTAAAGCCAAACTGGAGAAACTATGCTCGGCGGTTAATACTTCGGTTAGAAAAGTAAGCTTTGTAGTTTTTGTCTGTCACTCTTAACATTAGTTTTCAAACTCAAACATGAATATATATCGTTAAGAATGAACAAATAAAAGTCAATGTATTTTAGTCAATTGGACAAAAATTGGTTCCTTTCACCCGAATTGCAACGATTTTTAATTTATTTAGAGCACTTGCTATAAAGCACCTGCCTTGTTAAATGACTCTTTTTGTTGTTCATGTAATCCAGAATATAGAAGACTGTTTTGTTCAGCTGTTGATGCAACATGAAGAAAATAAATAAATAAATACTTCCGGTATCGGATCTATATTGAGTTTTTTGCCCCAGATATTAGTTGGTATCGGATCAAATCCAAAATGACTGGTATCGCCCATCCCTATCTTTCTTCTTCTTTTGGAATTTAATGGCGGCTGGCATCCACGTGGTGCATCTGCCACCACCTACCGGGCTTGTGAGTGGGCATTAGCTACACAGTACTTTATAGTAGAGGAGTAGGAAGACAGGGAGGAAGGGAAAGAGAGCAACAACAAAAAAATACAGCTAACTTTTTAAACTCTAGGCCATTACTTATCAGGCTTATCTAGCATTCTACTGCAAGACTGTTAACATGTAGACGTAGGACCACCAGAACATGGCTGGGACGGATTCTTACTCTTACTAAGCTGACTCGTGACTGTTTCCCACCTCAACCCTGTCATGTCTGGTTAAGTTCTTTTCTGTGTTATGATGATCTGTTTTATTTTGAAATCTTTGTTTCTCGTTTCAGACTTCCTTCCTGTTTCCCCGCCTGTGTGATTACCTGACTCTCCCCTAATGTGTGACACCTGTGTGTAATTGCCCTCCCCGCCCCCTTTAGCATATATAGCCTGTATCTTCCCCTTTGTCTTTGTCAGATTGTCTTTGTCCTTGTGCAGGTAATCATACCATTTTTTGTTCTTGTATGTTTTTGTTTTGACTGTTTTTTCTGTTCTTTGTCCTTGTGCAGATTTTTGTGGGAGTTTTCTGTTATATATCCTTGTTTGTGACCACTGGAAATAAAGTAACTGAGCATCGCATCTGGGTCCTCTGTGCTGAATGTGATAGCACAATCTGACCAACATGAACCCAGCGGGCTCAGACACCACTCCTGTTACTCAAGATCCGGTTCGATCAGCCATCCAAGCCCAAGGTCAAAGAATCCGTAAACAGGAGGAACTCCTTGGACAACTACGTGGTGACTTACAGAAGATGGCAGATCGCCAGGAGTCTATGATAGCTGCCTTCACCAATCAACTTAACTTATTGGGAGACAGGTTAAGTCCCAGGCCAGCCAACCCAGACTCGGCCTCAGTAAGCGCCGCTTCCTCTGATCCACCTGTACCACCTGCGAGTAACGCCCATCCTCCTACCATGCCTTTAGCCCAGATTCAGTTGTCTCGCCCAGAAAAATTTTCCGGGGACTCGGGTGACTGTCGGCCCTTCATTACTCAATGCGAACTCCATTTGAGATGCAGCCAGCAGTTTTTCAAACAGATAGAGCTAGGATAGCCTACATTATCTCCCATTTGACTGGCAGAGCTGAGGCTTGGGCTACTGCTGAGTGGAATCGACGTTCTCCGGTATGTGATTCACTTCAGCGGTTTCTTACAACCTTGACACAGATTTTTCACCATGTTACCCCTGGTAGAGAGGCTGCTCGTTCTCTTGTTCAGCTACGACAGAGAGGTCAGAGAGTAACTGATTATGCTATACAATTCCGGACTCTAGCTGCTGAGAGTGGATGGAATCCTACTGCATTGTTTGATGCATTTCTGAATGGACTTAATGACAGTTTGAAAGATCAGCTGGCCCCCCTCGACTTACCTGAGACTCTTGACGAACTCATAGCACTGGCTATCAAGATTGACAGGAGGCTACTAGAGCGGGAGCAAGAGAAGAGTCGCAAGATTCCTCAGCAGTATAGGGGGCAGCGTTCCTCACCAGCCCAGGGTGCAGCTAATTCGGAAACGCCTATTCTGCATCCTGAAGAAGACGAGCCGATGCAGCTAGGACGCACTCGTTTGACACCCGAAGAACGAGAAAGACGCATGAGGGAGGGGCGCTGCTACTACTGTGGGCGCTTTGGTCATTTCTTAGCCACCTGCCCGGCAAAAGCTCAGGCTCATCAGTGAAGAGAGGGGCACTGGTGAGCCATAGTATACCTGTTAACCCCTCCCGTCCCACACCTCTTGTTACCCTAACCTCTTCTTCTAATTCCTGCAGAATGCCAGTACTGATTGATTCTGGATCCGATGCAAATCTTATGGACCATGCTCTGGCTAGGGACCTTAATTTGGCGGCCATCCCCTTGGAACATTCTCTTTCCGCCAGTGCCCTGGATGGTCGTCTTTTAAGTCAAGTGACCCACTATACAGAGCCGGTAAGAATTACTTTTCCCGATCAGCACACTGAAAGTTTGAGTTTTTTCCTGTTCAACTCTTGCCAGCACAGACTGATTTTGGGATACCCATGGCTTGAGTTGCACAATCCCATCATCAACTGGTCACAAGGGAGTGTCTCTTCCTGGGGGGTGGAGTGCTACAAGAAGTGTTTTGACTTACCTGAGGCTGTTCTCTCTGCGTCCAAGGCTGATCCAGAGTCTGATTTTCCTGATATCTCCCGTGTTCCACCTTGTTATATGGACCTGAAAGAGGTTTTCAACAAGGCCAAGGCTACTTCCTTGCCTCCGCACCGGCCCTACGATTGCGCCATTGACATTCTGCCTGGTTCCACACTGCCTAAGGGTCGGTTGTACTCGTTATCGGGACCCGAGACCCGGACCATGGAGGATTATATCGAGAAGTCGCTCACTGCTGGTATTATCCGTCCGTCTTCCTCTCCAGCTGGGGCGGGTTTCTTTTTGTTGGAAAAAGGACAAGACGCTGAGGCCCTGTATTGACTATCGCGGACTTAATGCGATCACGGTAAAGAACAGGTATCCGCTTCCTTTAATTTCTACTGCCTTCGAACTGTTGAGAGAAGCTACGATTTTCACAAAACTTGACCTTCGTAATGCATACCATCTCGTCAGAATAAGGGAGGGGGATGAGTGGAAAACAGCCTTTAACACCCCCACAGGACATTATGAGTATTTAGTAATGCCTTTTGGGTTAACTAATGCGCCTGCTGTTTTTCAATCTCTGGTGAACGACGTCCTTCGAGATATGTTGAATATTTTTGTCTTCGTGTATCTGGATGATATTCTCATCTTTTCCCCTGATGAGACCACCCATGTCCAGCACGTCAGGAGAGTGTTACAGAGACTCCTGGAGAACCGGCTTTTTGTCAAAGCTGAGAAATGTGAATTCCACGTACGTTCAGTGTCATTTCTGGGCTACATCATTGCAGAGGGGGAGATCAAGATGGACCCCCGGAAGATCCAGGCGGTTGCTGAGTGGCCCACACCCGAGTCCCGCAAGCAGGTACAACGCTTCCTTGGTTTTGCAAATTTCTATAGGAAATTCATAAGAAACTTTAGTACCGTTGCTGCCCTTTGCATGCCCTCACTTCTGTCAAGACTAAGTTTCAGTGGACACCCCAGGCTGATCATGCCTTCAAGCTGTTGCGGAGACTCTTTACCACAGCCCCAGTCCTTGTACAGCCAGATCCCCAGCTTCAGTTTGTGGTGGAGGTGGATGCGTCTGAGGTCGGAGTGGGGGCTGTTTTGTCCCAAAGGTCGAGGAGGGATGGCCGGCTCCACCCTTGTTCGTTCCTGTCCAAAAAGTTAACGGCCGCTGAGAGAAATTATGATGTCGGGAATCGTGAGCTGCTGGCTATTAAGGTTGCTCTCGAGGAGTGGCGACATTGGTTAGAAGGGGCAGAGCTGCCATTCCTTGTTTGGACAGACCACAAGAACCTGGAGTATCTGAAGGCCGCCAAGAGACTGAACTCCCGTCAAGCCAGGTGGGCCTTGTTTTTTAGTAGATTCAATTTTTCCGTGTCCTATCGCCCAGGCTCCAAGAATGTGAAACCTGATTCCCTGTCCCGACTCTCTGACCCGGAGATGGCCCCTAAGGTCCCGACCTCCATTCTGCCTCCTTCATGCTTGATTGGCGCTGTCGTCTGGGAGGTTGAGGAGGAGGTCAAGAAGTCTCAGTCTACAAGTCAAGTTCCTGCTGGAGGTCCCCTAATCGACTGTTTGTACCTACCTCACTACGTTCCCGTGTCATCCACTGGTGCCACAATTCTCCTATGTTCTGTCATCCTGGGGTGAAGAGGACTTTGTTTGTCGTCAAGCAGCGATTTTGGTGGCCTGCTATGGAGAAGGACATTAAGGATTATGTGGCAGGATGTTCAATTTGTGCCCAAAACAAGACCCCACGTCATGCTCCACCTGGCCAGCTACATCCACTCCCAGTGCCTCACAGACCATGGTCAGACATCTCTCTAGATTTCGTCACGGGCTTGCCACTCTCTGAAGGTAACACTGTGATTCTTACTGTGGTTGATCGTTTCTCCAAGATGGTTCACTTGTTCCCCTGGCCAAGCTTCCTTCAGCAAAAGAGACTGCTGAAGTAGTATTGGCACAGGTTTTTCGTCTTCATGGTCTTCCCAGGGACGTCGTTTCTGACCGGGGTCCGCAGTTTGTCTCCGCCTTCTGGAGAGAGTTTTGCACTTTGCTGGGAGCAACGGCGAGCTTGTCGTCTGGTTACCATCCGCAGTCCAATGGGCAGTCTGAGCGCCTAAACCAGGAGCTGGAGTGTGGTCTGAGATGTATTGCCTCCCAGAATCCAACTGCATGGAACAGACAGCTGGTATGGATAGAATACGCCCATAACACCCTGCCTTCATCATCTACAGGCCTAACCCCCTTTGAGTGCGTATATGGATTTCAGCCACCATTGTTTCCTGCCCTAGACAAGGAAGTTACTGTTCCCTCGGCCATGGCTTTGGTGAGGCGTTGTCGTCAGAGTTGGTTACGAGCTCGTCGAACACTTCTCCGTTGTTCAGAGTCCTACAAGAAGGCTGCTGACCGTCGTCGCAGTTCCGCTCCTGCTTACAACGTTGGACAGAAAGTCTGGCTCTCTACTCGGGACCTTCCACTGAAGGCGGAATCGCGCAAGATGACTCCGAAGTTCATCGGTCCTTTTTCCATTTCTCGGGTCGTGAATCCAGTGGCTGTACGTTTGAAGCTTCCTAAATCTCTGAGAGTTCACCCGACATTCCATGTGAGTCGTATCAAGCCATATGTGGAAAGTCCCCTCGTACCGAAGGTCAAGCCTCCACCTCCCCCCCAGTTGGTTGATGGTGGTCCAGTGTATACTGTCAGGAAACTGCTAGCTGTGAGGCAGCGGGGACGGGGACGCCAGTACCTCGTGGATTGGGAGGGGTACGGGCCGGAGGAGAGGTGTTGGGTTTCTGCTAAAAACATTCTTGACCCGGATCTTATACGGGATTTCCACATGAACAACTCTGTGCAGCCTGGGCCGTCGGGAGTCGGCCCTAGGAGGGGGGTACTGTCATGTCTGGTTAAGTTCTTTTCTGTGTTATGATGATCTGTTTTATTTTGAAATCTTTGTTTCTCGTTTCAGACTTCCTTCCTGTTTCCCCGCCTGTGTGATTACCTGACTCTCCCCTAATGTGTGACACCTGTGTGTAATTGCCCTCCCCGCCCCTTTAGCATATATAGCCTGTATCTTCCCCTTTGTCTTTGTCAGATTGTCTTTGTCCTTGTGCAGGTAATCATACCATTTTTTGTTCTTGTATGTTTTTGTTTTTGACTGTTTTTCTGTTCTTTGTCCTTGTGCAGATTTTTGTGGGAGTTTTCTGTTATATATCCTTGTTTGTGACCACTGGAAATAAAGTAACTGAGCATCGCATCTGGGTCCTCTGTGCTGAATGTGATAAACCCCTCTATTCGAAGGTACTTTCCCGGTGCTCTCACAATTATCTTTGTTTTTTCCGTCTTACTGGCTGTTTGTGCACAGCAATTAACAATATCAACCACAAATAGTATAAAATCATTTTGACTGACTACCAGCGCGTCCTCTATAATCCTGTCACACCTCCCCTTACATACACCGCCTTCAGGGACGTTCGCCCGAAAACACCAGTTTGGACACTGGCCACCTCACTAGACTGCACGGGGGGGGACGCTCTTCGCCGCTTCCGCATACGATATACCCTTTGCTGTTTTAACTTTCTGCACTTCCACAGCTCTCTTACTCGCCTCACACCCACGATACGCAGCACTGTGCTCTCCCCCACAGTTGCAGCACTTCAGCTTCGCTCCTACCTCACACCTCCCATACTCATGATCGCCTGCACATTTCCCACACCTTTGTTTTCTTTTACACAGTGCAGCAATATGGCCATATTTTTGACACTTAAAGCATCTAAGCGGAGGAGGGGTATAAACCCTCACATCATAACTCATAAACCCAATGAAAACCTTTGCCGGGAGGACCTGCTGGTCAAACTTAATCATCACTGAGAGGCTGTCACGCCATTCCCCATTCCACGTGGTTTTTTAAACGTTTAGCTTCAGCCACCTTCCCTCCTTCGATGTTCGCCTTAATCTCATCAACTGACATATCAATTGGAATGCCCAAGATAACACCGCGTGCTTTTTGCCCTTCTAGCACATTTGCGCGCACACTCTCTCCCCCAGCGATTGTTAGGCAAAGGGCTTTTTCCTTCTGCAGTGAACTTTTGCAGATAATTAGCAATGAACCATCCCGCAGCAAGCTTAACATCTCCAACCAGCTCCAGGATCATTTTGGTTAGTTTCACCGGGTTCCATCTACTAAACGCACTTCCCTCTTCTTCCAACTGAAGGACTACTTTGGCTTCTCGCTCCTGAGTGTCGCCTGCACTTTGACTGCCCATTTCATCCGACTGAGAACTTTGCACTTGCCGCTGCTGTCTTACTTTCTTCCGGTTGGGTCTTTGAGCTTTCCAAACCTCATCCTCTCTCCCATTCCTCCAGCCACCACCACTTCCACTAGGGTTGGGACGATGGACGAGCAACATCACGATGGAGAGCAACCATTTTGGGCGGCACGGTAGTACAGTGGTTAGCGCTCGTGCTTCACAGCTAGAAGGTCCCGGTTCGATTCCCACCAAGGCCGGGGCCTTTCTGTGTGGAGTTTGCATGTTCTCCCCGTGTCTGCGTAGGTTTCCCCTACCACTAAAAACATGTACAATAGGTCAGGATGAATGAGAGTGTGTTTGAGAGTGCGCATGGGGGACGACGGATGGAAATTAGCCCAAGGCTACAATCCGGTGTGGCTTGTTCATTAACTTGCACTGTCCCTACCAAATAAACATAAACAAACATAAACATAACCATCGTGATGCCACGCCCCCTCTTGTCAGAAACACGCGCTGATCTTCTGTGGGCCTTGTAAACCTACAAACTTTGCTGGGATTGCACTGTAAATTAAATCTCGAATATAGCTAATATGCACGCTAGTTTAAGTGGCCTACCAGAAGCCCGAAGACATGATGTGTTAGCCGTAATTATTAAAATAAAGACGCAGCGCTGCTCTATTTCTGACACGCTGGGGCTCTCTCTCTCTCTCTCTCTCTCTCTCGAAGCAGCTACTGTTTAACACCGCGTGGTTTCGCTTTGCTTTTCGTACGGAAACTAAACAGTTTTAAAATGCCGCGATGGATCTCACATCGGAGCTGAGAGCGCATGGGTTTGGATGTTTCACGAAGGACAGAGAGGAGAGAAAGAGGCGCGGTGCAGAGCTCACGGACCGCGGCGCGTGGAGCAGCTTCAATAACGTAGGCTACGACGCAAACTTCTAAATATTGTCCCGTTCACCCACTGTTTCTTAAACATTACGTTAAAATTGAGCAAAAGCAAATAATAAGCTCTGAATTACAGCTGTATTAGTGTGATAAGAGCCTTGTTATTGAGGAGCAGATGACGCTCTAAATAAGTCGAGTTTTAACGCATTTCTATTGCAAAATGTTCCATGACTCTGTTCAGATCATGTTTAGTTTAGATACATTTATCCTGCAATCTCACATTTTTCCTAACATAAATCTAATTCAGCCTATATATAGGCTATGTAAATAAAAAAAATGCTTATATGGACGATATCATCGTCCATCACGATGGTTCACTGTAAACATCGTCAACTCCCAATTAAGGGGACATCGCCCAACCCTACTGTAACTTCCACCTACGGTATCAGCTTCTGAGAAGCTTTGATCCGACATCTCTCTGAGTCCGACCGTGCCGACCGCCCATCCCTACCTTTCGTTTCCATTCCCCTTAAAGAACAACTAACTCCCACGTCTTAGATGGGCTGTACCATCTTCTTCTCAAACGGGGGAAACACGGGGACAGTGCAGTTGCCCTTCTGTGATCAGGTGCTCATCAGCGCTGCTGCGGCTTGAGAGGCAGAGGAGGAATAAAGTGCGATTTGAAGCAGCAAGGATCCACTCACCCATTCATTCTCTCATTCATACACCAGTGTACGGAGACACTGGAGGCAAGGAGGGTGAAGTGTCTTGCCCAAGGACACAACAACAGCGTGAGCCTTCAGGAGGCAGGATTCGAACCCCTGACCTTCCGATCATGAGACGACCTGCTCTACCATCTGCACCACCGTCGCCGCAAGACCGGTGGCAAACGTAAGCCCTACCACAAGAAAAGAAAGTATGAGCTCGGGAGGCCTCCTGCAAACACAAAGGTAAAGAACTGAGTGTTTAGTAGCGTAGGAGATGAGGCACTGCAGGCAAATGTGTTTTTGCCCCAATTGAGATTTTAAGTGTAAACGTTTATCTAGATTCAAATGACTGGTCCAATCTACCCAATAAGCTGTTAAATTTATCCAATGAATCAAATGTTTCTGACCAGTTGCATGTGGGGAATTGTAAAGGCAGGTTAATCTTATTTTGCACTGATTTCCCTAGTTTTTTCCCCCAGACAAATGTGTTAATCTGCCGTGTCCAAGTGAAAATATTAAATACACTTGCAATACACGTTCTTTGATCTACAGTGAAAACCTTTTTTGTCTTCACCTGCCATGTCTCATGATAAATTGTTTTGCTGCGTGAGTGATGAAAACGATGCCTTAGGTTGGTCTTTTTGAGCCGTTTTGGTTCAAAGCTCTAGACTTTACCAATGTTAGGATTGTCATAGTTACACTGACACGCAATCAAGTGACTGATTTCTTAAGTCTAACATGGTAGATCTTCTCTGATTTAAAGCTGTGTAATTTCAGATCGGACCCCGCCGTATCCACACAGTGAGGGTTCGAGGCGGCAACAAGAAGTACAGAGCTCTGAGGCTCGATGGCGGAAACTTCTCATGGGGCTCCGAGTGTAAGTAGTTCTAGAAATCTGCTGTATCATTGTGGTGCGTTTCAATGACGATAACTTTGTCAGTTCTGCTACTGAGTGCAAGTGACGACAGTTTGACCCTGAGAAATACCATATTGGCAATGGCTCGGGCTATTCTACTTTCATATGAAATTGTGTAGACATCATGTTCCTTACATTTTGAAAGCATAAAAGAAACTTGGCACCTACAGCCAATGAAGCTGTAAATCTCAATTTGATTCTGTCGGTTGTTGACAATTCTACTTCATGTAATTGCAGTGAAATTTTAGTTCGTCTCGATCCAATAATTCTAAAAGGTAATCTATGACGGAGGAAGAAATGTAATCTTCAAATGAATGTTCAATTGCTGTTTTGAAGCATTGCAAATCAAGCAATCTTAAGTCCTTTTTAAATAAATTGTTGCCCAGCCATGCTATAACTCTACAGACTTTTCATACTGTCCTGAAGTTGAAACAAAGCCTTACTGAAGTCTTCTCTTCTCTCTCTCAGGCTGCACACGTAAAACCAGGATCATTGACGTGGTCTACAACGCCTCCAACAACGAGCTGGTCCGAACCAAGACTCTTGTGAAGAACTGCATCGTCCTGGTGGACTCTCTGCCTTACAGACAGTGGTACGAGGCCCACTACGCCACTCCTCTGGGACGCAAGAAGGGAGCCAAATTGGTACGAGCATTGTTTCCCCATTGGCTGAACTCGTCACGTTAATAACTTAGAAACTTGGGGTTTTCAGATGGACACACTGAACTTTTTCTGCTATAATTTTGAGGATAACATTCACTCTATCATGTGACACTTTCTGCCCTATTACATTATATTTGGAATGAATAGTGTTGGAAAATTGACTATTACAATGGTTTCTAAATATTCAATAAGAAATCAAAACATGTGATTGAGATACTCCCTGATAAAACTGTTTAAAAACCTGCAGCTACTATATTCCCTTCTACTTTTACCACGTATAGTACTAATAAAAGGCAAATCAAATTCATAGATACTGAAGTAAAACGCATTCACATGTGGCTGTACCTGACACCAGTGAAGAGTTTAATTGGTAGCAGTCGATGGCAAAGTGGCTGCTGCTCATCTGAAGAACAAGTTGTGAAAGTATTGTAGATGGGATTCGGCTCACGTAATACTGTCAGTCTTCAAAATATGCTGTCTTTCAATGAGGATAACTTGTCCAGTTCTGCTACTGAATGCAAGTGGTGATAGCTACGACTCTGAGAAAGACTAAACTCAAAGCTGAATATTTCACTTGCGTAGTTTGAATCTTTCATTGAAGAGCTATTTCTTGTTTACTGCAGACTCCTGAAGAGGAAGAGGTTCTGAACAAGAAAAGGTCGAAGAAAACCCAAAAGAAATATGATGAGCGTAAAAAGATGGCCAAGATCAGCGCACTCTTGGAGGAGCAGTTCCAGCAGGGAAAACTTCTCGGTAAGACTTAATTTATAACATTGTCAATAATTATTATGTATAGTCTTTCAATGAAGATAACTTGTCCAGTTCTGCTACTGAATGCAAGTGGTGATAGATACGACTCTGAGAAAGACTAAACTAAATGCTGAATATTTTACTTGCATAGTTTGAATCTTGCGATGTCATGATATTTGTTTACTGTAAGAAATAACGGTTATTTCATGATTTCAAGATGGCTTTCATTTTGAGCTACATTCTACATGTAACAATTTCTCGACTGACTTTAATATCCTCCTATTTAGCTTGCATCGCCTCCAGACCGGGCCAGTGCGGCAGGGCAGACGGCTACATCCTCGAGGGCAAAGAGCTGGAGTTCTACCTGAGGAAGATCAAGGCCAAGAAAGGCAAATAAATGTACAGCAGTTTGATACGCTAATAAAATACAAACGTCCCACAACTGTCTCACTGTTCAAATTTGTCAGATTATGCTGTGGGTTTAGGGATGAACATTTTCATAACATTGTACAAATTAAGTTGTTTGCGTTAGGTTTAGAGTTGGGGTACCTGGGAGTAATCTTAACTCGTCTATGTACAATGGCTGAATGGTTGATGGGAAGCTCTTGTCTCACTGAAAGGAGGCCCTGAACTGTGTGGCGTGGATGGTTCTGACTTAAGTTGCATTCAAGTTCACCATGATCATTTTCACTCATGGAAACGACCTCAGAAGATTGACAACCCCATAGAAGAAAACCCCACCATGAAATCGCTAGTAGCAAAGTATGACCAGCGTTATGGGGTCCAACAACAAAAGCAGAGCCAGTTTCCAGACGAGCAGCTGCTGTTTAAATACCATGGTCTGAACCAGCGGACAAGAAATGGACACATTAAGTGGAAAGGAATTCTGTATTTTTTCACTCATAGCCAAGAGACCTAAACATTTTATTAACACCAGTACCAGCCACTTTGCCAAAGACATACCTGGAGTGACATCAAAATTGTATTTTTGGCTTGTTCTGCGTATGTTTTTTTCTTTGTATTAACTAACTTGCTGTGTGCCATAATTCAGCCCTACATTCAATTGAGAATTGTTTGTGCCGCTGTATCAGTTTGCTTTACAATTATTTGCAATGAATTTGTTTTCAAAATGGTCTTTTCATTGCTACTACAGAGGCATTTCTAAACTTGCCAGAGGTATTACAGACATGCTTAAGTTCTGATCATTCTGTTAAAAAGAAAAACATGGGCAGCCATATAAGCCCAATGCAAAAATCTAATATATACTCTTTAGTATGAACAGTAACACAACGAATAGACTAGATACATAAGTGGAACTTGTTAATACTTAACCCCCACCTGAATTGAGTACATTTTTTTCCAAGTTTGGCTTTACCCAAATAATTCATAATAGTGACAAAAATGAGACACAGTGACAAATACACAACAAAAAAGCAACCAAAGAGTAACAGTAAAGTGACAAAATGACAAACACACAACAAAGTGACAAAGTGGCGAAAATGTGATGAAAAAGGCAAAAAAAAAAAGTGACCAACGCGACTAAAATGCAAGGAAAAAGAAATGCTTAAATTAGTTTTGTTGGTCTTAGCTTTCAAATGAAGCGTTACACTGGCCCATAGGCTGTAACCTTTTAGATTTGGGTAAATCTAAACTGGAGAAAATGCACTCAGTTAAGGCGGGCGTTAAGAGGTTAACACTGGTTTCCGAATTCAAACATGCTTATAGTAACAAGCAAACATTAATGAATGAGCACCCCTTCCACCGGTCCTGCTGCTCCGGTCCGGAAGCAAAAAATCCCTTTCTACGAGACCGTCGATTTTCCAAAAATTCAAATATTAAGAGTTTAACAACACTGCAAAAGCTAATCAGCTATGTAGCAATTTGTGACCATAAAATGTTTCATTTCAATCCAAAAAGAAGACATAATGTTAACGAAAAGGCAAAGGTACAAGCCTGTGTACATATTTTACTTCCTGACATTAGAAACTCCGTATCCCATAAACCATTGCGACACGGCGCTGGTAAGTGGCAACGGTGGTTTTTTAGCGGGTTCGGTGAGTTTTAAGACAAGGGTTTCAACGTAATCTTCCTATTTAACAATCTGATTTAAGCTAAGTGGATGAAAACATATCTGTGGCTCGTTTAATGGGATCTTTAGGGACATTTTCTTGATTGCCATCTTACGATTTTTCTTACCGTCAGTGTTTTATATGGATAAAACGTCAGATATCTACCTACGTGATGTTTTAATAAATAATAAATAATTGCCGCTAAAAATATATATGTAGCCTGCATTACGATAAATAAAATACGTGGGGAACGTGGAGCTCAACCAATCAAAAGCCTTGGCGTAGATCACGTGACTACCGAGCATACTGGGTAACGTAGTTCTAGGACGAAGGCTCGCTGTTAAACTGTATTTTTTCCTAAACTAGATCGATCTCATACGTGTTTTTTTCACCTACATCTGACTTTGAGGTCGCTTTATAACCACATAGCTGGTTTCAGCCCAAGCTGACGTAGATACGGAGTTAAAGACTTTTTTGAAATCCATACGGCCCCAAAGCAAGGGGAATTTTACTTCCGGACCGGAGAGGAGGCGGGACTGTGGAGCTTAGCTGGAGGCAGGAAGCTCGATTCCTATCTATTTCCATTGAAGCTGTTGTCATAGTAACGATAAACAAATGTCTAACTGTTTTTGGAAATATCAGACTAACCTTATTTTATCGTCTCAAATGTCATTCCTCTTGTTCTTGCACCTTAAGCCACAACAGGACCACATTTTTCAGTTGTAGTTTTACACTTAAAATCGCTAGTTTTAGTTTAATCTCATTTCTCTTGATCACTTCCTGCCTCCAGCTGATGTCACTGATGATGTCAGCAGTTAAAGGGTCTATTATAAGTAAATTTAAGTAAAATAATTTTAGGGTACAAGTTGTTGAAAACAAAGTTGGTTCTTTGTACCCAAACTCAAATGATAATTTTTTTAGAGGCTTACACATAAATAAGTATCAAAGTGTCCAAGTAAACAGTGTTAATTTTCGTCAACGTGATATTTTTGACGACTAAAATTGGACTAAAGCTAAATTAAAAGTTGTTCAAGAGACTAAAACTATGACTAAAATGTCCAGATATTTTAATCCACTAAAATAAGACTAAATAAAAATGAAAAAGGAGAGACTAAAATCATCCAAACCTCTATTGACAGTTTGAAAGAGCCTCATATCATGTGAATTCACTGCCAAAGGAACAGCTCTGAGCTTTGTTCATGTGGGAGCAGCTCCATGAAGCAGAGGACCTTGATTAAATATGATTATAATGAATATTATAAAATTGAAGAAGACAAAAGACTAAAACTAAATGAAAATATGTTGTCAAAATTAACACTGCAAGTAAATCTAAACCATTACATCTAAACCTGATGTAAAAATGTTATCAAACCATCAAACACTGAAGTGGCCGTCACTTCCTGGTATGTACCACGTGACTGAATTGTGATTGGCTGAGAGCAGACTACTTCAGAACTGGGACAAAGGTGGCGTTTGTCATAAAGCATCGGGTCAATATCGCTGTTTGTCCGCGTCAAAGCAATGCTGCTGAACAAGGTAAGCCCAATCCAACTTAATTTATGTCATGTTATGTTAGACATTTGATAATGATCGTGAAGTGCCTGTATTTCTCTGCGTTTTTGTTTTCAACACCGGTTTCTTGCTAACAAACATTCCTCACCAAGAAGCTAACCATTCTTTTACATAGTGCTTTCCCCTCCTAACGTATGTGCAACCTTTACATATCGCATGGATATCATTTTATTAAGTCGTTTTACCTAATTAACGTAGAAAAATGACACCATCAGAGTCCTAACCTGCACCATTTGACCTCGTTTCACCTTAAAACGCTCTCCTTTATTATTATTATGATCTTCCTGTTTACAATCAGACCGTTTCATATGTTATATAGTATCATCTGTTGAAGTACTTGACTGCAAATTTGGTTAAATAAGTCACTTCAGCGTGTACATATACTACTTAAATATTGACCTATTAAGTAATACAAAGTGGATGTCGGTGACAATTTTGTATTATGCAGCAGCAGCAGCAGTTGAACGCGTTTATTTCCAATTTACGCAATGTCCTTCTCTCAAAACAAGATTGGGCTTTGATCTGCATGTCTTGGCACTAAGTTGTATTATTTTTGATTATGCATATGAATTTTACTGTACTTCACATTTGGAACCTGATTTGAAGAGGAATTGTTTCTAGAATAAATAACCTATCAAAGTTATGGCATTACTTATTCATTTTGTCAGTGTGTTTTTCTTAGAGGGATGATTTGCTTTTGAGAATTTTAATGTGAAACCTCTTTGCAACTTAATCCACTGAAAGGAGACATTTTTTTATTTTATTTCATGAGTTGACTTGTGTAAATTTGTAACGTCTCAAAGCTGAAATAGTGAGATTACTGTAAGTAGAGCTTGAACTTGCTCCATTGGTTCTTTGTTCTCTTCACTGTGTCTGAGCCTTATTGTTCATGTTTTCTTGTTTGACCTCAGGTGATCAGAGCCTCGTTGCGCTCAGGCGCGCGCCTGCAGGGCACCAGTGCAGCGTCTGCTAAAGCCCCCTCCCCTGCCTCTGTCGGAGGATACTCCTTTGGTGAGTGGAAAATACCTTATTAGGCTGACTATGAGGTTTTAGAGAAAATGTGAAGTATCAGTGTGATTAAAATATTTTTTAGATTATTTAAGTGAAGCTAAACATGCCATGTACACTACCTGGCTCAAAAAGTTGCGGTCTGGGGTTGCTGCAGTTAGTTCAGCAACATAATGGCTCACTGACTACTGAATAACCCAATTTCTACTAGATGGCAGGGAATATCGGAGTATTGTCTGCCATCTCTCCACATTAGATTATACTCCAAGATGGCAATGCCAGGATTCATTTGGCTCAAATTGTGAAAAAGTGGTTCAGGGAGCATGAAACTTAATTTTTACTAGAGGCCGACTGATATGGGTTTAATAGAGTTCGGGAATGTGACTTCATACCGCTATTCATTATGGGATTAGCAACTAATTAAACTAATGTAGATTTTAAAAGTTAAAATACTGGAGTTATTGTTCACATTAAAACACTTGGACACCACAGTGTGTTAGATGTATTTACCAGCAGTAACTCAGCTAACAGAGCTGTTTCACGGCTTTTTTCTCCACTTTTTATTGTTTTTAGCTAATGTTAGTCAATGGAAATGTATGCTAACAGTTACAAAGATTGCGCATCTCCATGGTAACTGTGGAATTTCCCGAACTCTATTGCTCGGTTGTTTTTTTTTCTTTTTTTTTCAATCCTGTAAAACACATGCATACATACTTGGCCACTCCAGCAGAAGCCAATTTTATTTTATTATTTTAAATGATTCGATCACAGTTTCTGTCCCAGCTTTGATTAGTTACCATTAGCATCCTGTCGTTAGCATTAGCATACTGTTGCTAGCCACGGCATTTTGCGCTGCGATCAAAAAAATTGTGGAGGTCAAAACTATCAGCGATACCAGGTTCTGTGCTTCAAAATGACATGGTGCAGCATGCCCATATTGACTGAGGTTTAGTGAAACATGTATTTAACAAATTTGTAGCTAATCAATTTTCATTGCAATGTTTTTCTGTTCCTCTGAGGAAGTTGTGGGAGGACTCGTTTTAAAGCCCAGACTAAGCTCTTTCCACTGAAAACAAGGAGCCGTTATTGTAAAATCCCCAAATATCGGCCCGATATATCAGTGGAACTCTAATCAGAAGCTTATCGAAACAGTTTTGCAAGTAATGTGTGCCGAAAAAGGAGGTCCAACAAAATATGATGAGCTATTTTGGGGAAAAGGCAATTTAAACTTGATGTATTACCTAATATTGTTCTGATGTGTATATTCACTTTGTACGAAAATAAGCCGTGAATATTCTTTTATTGTGTCTCCTCAGAACTGTCCGAGCAGCAGAAAGAGTTCCAACTGTTGGCCCGAAAATTTGCCAGAGAAGAGATCGTCCCAGCTGCAGCGATGTACGACAGGACCGGAGAGGTGGGTGGGTGTTATTTTATTCACATTGTTTAACACACAGAAAGTAAGTAAATTCCCTTTGTTTTCCAGTATCCTTTCCCCGTTATTAAGAAAGCCTGGGAGCTTGGTCTGGTCAACGGTCACATTCCAGAAGAGTATGGTACGTTTTACTGTTTCACTGCATAAATCCTCTCTTTACTGGCTTCTGCTTGATGTGGTATATTTTCTTCTTGCTTTTAGGCGGCATGGGTTTGTCCATCTTCGACACGTGCCTCATCACAGAGGAACTGGCTTTCGGCTGCACAGGGATCCAGACGGCCATCGAAGCAAACTCTCTGGGGGTAAGAACTCTCTCCATTTTTACTGTATCTGTTCATTTAGATGAAATCACCAAAATATACAATTTTTATATTTGCTTTCATGCTGAGCAATGAATACACACAGCCAACTCTATATGTGAAATTACCCATGTATTTCTTGTTGACTTTCTTTAAAATTTGAGCCAGATATTTACCTCCCAGGAGTCAGAGCTGTGTGGGCACTCTTCACAGACACTCTTGTTTGTTAGAAGCGCTTCTGTCAGAGTTCATAGTGACAGAGTTGAACGGGGCAGACCGCCAATGCTAACACTGCGCTAATTTTAGTCTCTGACATCCGTACCCTCCATGCGCAATATTACGACAGCGCACAGTCATTTTCTTTCACAATGTAGATCCATGATGCCAAATTAAGTTACCACAGCTTTAATCTTTTTCTTTTTAGTCATTAAAAAGTAGCATAAAACATGGCCTTGTATCATATTTACTGTAGCCGCATTTCTTTTGCAGCAAATGCCAGTGATTATCGCTGGAACTGATGAGCAGAAGAAGAAATACCTGGGCAGGATGGTTGAAGAGCCTTTAATGTGTGTAAGTAACATTTACAAGCTTTTCCTCCTCGCTGGATGGAAATATTATCGGCTTCTTAAAGGATCTGTATCATGCGATTTTAGCCATTCCAAAGTAAAGTATAGGCATTTATGATATATTGTACCTCTATCACTATGGCGTACTCATTTTTGAGAGAAATATAAGTATTTTTGGGGGTATTTTCCCTACCCGGAAGACAAGACGCTTCGATTCAGTTAACTCCGCCCCTCTCTCCGCTCATTCCACATTTGCAGTATTATAAATATAAATATTGCTGCAAAAAGTGAAGTTACTTCACATAATGCAGTTGTAAGGAGTTGACATGTGCAACACAGTTTCATAAAGGGCGAACACACGTTTTGATTGACTCACCGCTCAGCCTGGCCTCCCCATCGGGTTATGAGATCGCGTTGGTTATAAAAGTTAATCCACTTTGATTCTGGCCAAGGTTCACCAAGCATCCATCAGGTTGGTTGATATAGTCGCTGAATCCCAGAAAGAAATTCCAACTTCTGGCGAGTGCACTCTTCTTTAGGAAGGTTGAATAGTCCTGTTCCTCTCGTAGCCAAACGCGAACCCGTGACATTATCGTTGGGTAAGAAAAAAGAACAGGCGTGTCCAGAGTAGGTTAGAAAGAGCTCAGTCTTCAAAAACAACACTTCTGCTCGGATCCATGGATCCTCCGGCTGGGGGTGCGTTTGATTAGCCTCGTGGGACGGCACAGACGCGTCGGAGAGTTCTTTTTATTATTATTTTTTTAATTTTTTTAATTTCTCACAACAAAAATAATGAAAAAGCTGTTTTATAAATTAAAATCAGGCCGTAAGGCATTACATTACAGACGTCGAGCACTTCCGTTCCTTTGTGACGACACAACTAAACAGCTCAGTGGTTTACCAGGAGAGGGCGGAGCAGCTGCTCAGAGAGCAGGATTCAGGAGGATTACTTAGAACTGCGTGAATGAAGCCAAAAAACACTCTGGGGGTGTTTTTGATAAGGAAATAGCATAACAACATGGTTAAAAACTCCAAAAAGTCGATTCCTTGTCTATTCCATCTTATGCAAATTATTTGAGTGGAAAATATTCATTTAGATTCAAGTGCACAAGAGTTGGCAGGTTTTATACAGGACGGCAGCTTCTGCAATTTCAAGTTTGGTTGTGGTTACTCTTGCTGCGCTCTAAAATGCGTTAAGAAAAAAAATGTTTATAAATCCTGCAAACTATTTTATGATTAAGTGTTTTGCTCTTAGTTCAACCCACCCACCATTCTTTATAGTGAATCTGCTGCCAAAATGTCCTCCTTTTAAATGCCGTTACATAACCACACTGTTGTGTTCAGGCCTACTGTGTGACGGAGCCCGGAGCCGGCTCTGATGTGGCCGGGCTCAAAACTAAAGCGGTGAAAATGGGAGACGAGTACGTGGTTAACGGACAGAAGATGTGGATCACCAACGGAGGCAAAGCCGACTGGTGAGGTTTAACGTTAAATATCTGTATGTTTTACTGTTAAGAGCTGCATGTTGGGCAATTCAACGTTACCTGGATGGGCACATGTTCAAACTACATGGAGCAAAATCTGAAAAATATGTACACAATATAACCTGCATTTCTTCTTTCAGGTATTTTCTTTTGGCCCGCACTAACCCAGACCCCAAATGTCCCGCCGGCAAAGCCTTCACCGGCTTCATCGTGGAGGCGGACACTCCAGGAATCCAAATCGGCAGAAAGGTGGATCATTGTCACTTGTGCTTTTTTGAGATACGTTTCCTGTCATGTCGTTTGTATTACAGAGTATGTCGTTTTGTAGGAGATGAACATGGGCCAGCGCTGCTCCGACACCAGGGGCATCGTGTTCGAGGACGTGAGGATTCCCAAAGAGAACGTCCTGCTGACAGAAGGAGCCGGCTTCAAGATCGCGATGGGAGCGTTCGACAAGACCAGGCCTCCAGTAAGTCATTTACAGTATGCACCACGATTTAACAGTGGGTGACTTGAGAAGAGATGCTGTCGGACTTTCACTTCAGGCTGTTTTCTTTCCTCACGGCTGAGAGGTTTGTTTTTATGAATACATTTCAGGTGGCAGCAGGAGCGACTGGTTTGGCACAGAGGGCTCTAGAGGAGGCCACGAACTACGCTCTGGAGAGAAAGACCTTTGGGAAACTCATTGCTGAGGTCTGTTCTCTTTGTGCTTTGACAAACCCCACCACACTTCAGTTTATAACAATAGCTTTCTGCCAAGATTTAAAGTACAATCCTCAAGTGGTAGTCAACTTGCAACCAAAATGATGAACTTCTTCGCTTGGTTTTGGAAAGGGCCGTAATATCTTTTGCTTGGCCTGACGTTGACGAAAACAATATGACAGCCCCTTCTCAAAGTTCAGCATGTATTGGCCCCCCCTTAAAGATCCCACAGGCTCCCACCAACAATAAGCAGGGTTTCCACAGGGCATTTAAAAGTTATCAAAGGAATTGTACCAAAATTTAAGGCCTTAAATGTCATTTAAAAAGAATTAAATCAACAGTCCCTGGAAAATATCCACATTACCCAACTCTTTTTACTGCACAAGTTTCCCATTGTGTCCTATTTGCTTTTGATGATTCAAAATTTCTGTTTAATGGAATGTTTGCAAATCTTAGGGAATGATGTATGCACAAATGTTTGTTTTTAAAATATAGTATTTGGGCATTGAAAAGCATTGCATTTGATTTGGCTTCCCTGATATAAATCAACTCTTCAAAGATTAGGTAATATTTTCCTCCCATAGATTTACAACTCATTTCACAAATGCTGATGATGGATCAACAAGTCGATGTAAAACTAACATATTTTATGTTAATGAATGATTTGTGGTCAACCTTTTTGAAGGCGCCTTTTGTTTCTGCCAACCTGATTTAAAATTTTTTTTTTTTTTTTTATACCTTGTCCTATCCAAAGAGCAATATTTATGCACGCCAGTGTAATTAGTGGGAGTTTTTTTTTTTTGTGTGTGTTGCTTTGTACTGGGTCCGATATGAAGGGGGTTGGCATGGCTGATATTTTAAGTAATTTAATTTGTAATTTATATCTCAAAAAGCCTATAGTTTTATTTATTATTATTGTAATGTTTCAATAATAGAAATATTTAGATGTATAATTACATTTTTTCCTGATATTTTTGGCCAAATTAAAAAAAAAAAGTGTCTTCTATAATCCTGTGTATGATGCTTCTAAACGTGTCACTGTTGAATTGTGACAGCAGGGGGCGCTGTATGAGGGGTATAGGGCTGATTTATTCAGAACGTTCGTATTTGGTCAGTACTTTAGAGGGAGCTTGTCAAAAATCGGTAGATTCCAAAACAAAAATTAATTCTACGCAAGCGTCTACAACATATAATGTTTCTCCGCCCTCCTGAGGCCTAGGAAGTTGTGGGAGGACTCCATTTGATTTGCTCTTTCCAATGCAAAAAAATGGGAAGTTTCGATAACTTCCGGTTCCGGAGATATGTAAAACAAACAATATGATACTGATGTCAGTCGGGCCCTAAATCAATATAATGAAGAGTCCTGTTTATCACTCACTTCCCCTCATGTCTGTGCCAAACCTTGTCCCTCTCCTCCACAGCACCAGGCGGTTTCTTCATGCTGGCGAGATGGCCATGAAGGTGGAGCTGGCTCGCATGGCTACCAGCGCTCGGCCTGGGAGGTGGACCAGGGCAGGAGGAACACCTACTACGCCTCCATCGCTAAAGCCTACGCGGGAGACATCGCCAACCAGGTGGCCTCCGACGCCGTGCAGGTCTTTGGGGGAAACGGCTTCAACAGCGAGTATCCCGTGGAGAAACTCATGAGGGACGCCAAGATCTACCAGGTAACAATTATTTACATTTAGTGCTGCTGTTCGATTTAACTTTTCAATTGGATTAATCACACTCTTCAAATTTGATTAATCGTGGTCAATTTTTCTCTAATAATCATTATTAATACTTGGCCGACATAAAACGCTAGTAAGTTCGTAATCCTGCAGCAGTTAAAATAGGTAATGGTTTTATTTTGTCAAAGAACTTCCCAGAACACCCTGTTGTAACAATCTTAAAATGTTGTTAATTAGGCAAAACAGGATTGGAATGTGTAAATAAAAATAACAAAGTAAAATTCTGTCTTTTTGCATTGAAGACTTTGCTCAGATAACTGAAATAAACTTGTGCTTTGACTCATTGTGACACTTTTTTCTGTTTTTTGTTGCAGATTTACGAAGGCACCGCTCAGATCCAAAGACTCATCGTGGCCCGTGAACATCTCGGGCGATACAAGAAATAACTTCCCCACGTTTATTACAAAAAGTAATGGTTGCCTCATTTTATATGTAGGTTGTTATACCGTGTGTAAAATCACAATGCAAGAACAAGACGACGATTGCCTTAACAGATCTTTTGTAATGTTAAAATCGTATACTGGAGCTGTAGGGGAATAAAACCACACTCCTAGATGTTCTGCTTGCAAACGCCAATAACTTAAAACGGCCGTGTTGTACAGTAGATGGATGTAGAGTTCGTTTGTTTATTTACGACAGCTAAAGGATGGGGAGGTTTTAAAGTTTAATGGAGACTTGCTAATAATAAAATGTACCGCTAACGTCCAACTATGAAAGGAAAATCCTGAAGTATCTTGAGTAATGGATTCATGTAAAAAGAATGAAATTCAATGGAATGAGACTGTAAAGTAACATAGTGGATGTATCCATGTACTTGGCATGTGGGAGAAATAAAACATTGTAAACTCTACATGTGTGGCATCATTACTTTATTTTGGAATTTAAATAACCTTTGTGTTACAATAATGCTGGAGATAACTTGTTTAAAATGAACTTGCATTATGAATATCATGTGGAAGAGACATGATGCCGTTTAATTGGGATAATCTGATACCAAAAAGCGCTAAGGGTCATCGAATGCATTGGGCCAAAAATCAAGGTCTTAAATGTCATTAAAAAGCATTAAATTGAATTCAAGGCGAGGCATGTTTTATTCATACCGCACAAGGCAACTCACACTGGCATTAACTCTCAATTTCTTGCAGAATTATGACGTTGCTCAACAAGCTAATCAAATTATATTTATATAATGGCGTAAAACATGTTGTAAATAAAATATTTAACAGCTTCTTAACACACAGTAAGGTGGCGCTAACCTAAGCCCATTCGAATTGTGACACATTTGTACCGGAGAAGAAGAATCGTGCTAGCTGGTCATGCTAAAGGATCCACAATGGTAATATGAGCCTCACATTAACAATTAACGCTTGTTTTAAAAGATATCCTGACTGCCCATTATAAAACAAATCATGCGCATGTATGGTCTATTTAGTACATTGATTTACAATGACATTGCCTATAAATCTCTAAAAACGTGTTGAAATTGCAGCTAGCATCAGCGCTATGTGTTGCCAATGTGTAGCTTTAGCTCTTTGCCTGTCACTTTACCTGAGCGTTTTGCCGTGTGATTTCAGGGCACACAAATAAAAGATGTCATTATTAAACCGGATGCCCCGGCGACCCTGCTGCTGGACAAACACGCGGACTATATCGCGGCTTATGGCTCTAAAAAAGATGACTATGTAAGTGATGAGCTACAGTTTCCAATGTTTTGCTGGTGCTGCTGGGTGTGGGTCATTGAAACTCGTGATGCTTGAACTTTTTACTTCAATTCTGAAACAAAAATGCATGGTAACTTAAATAAATGTTCAGCAGGAGTTCAACTTTAGTCATGTAGCCTTGTGTTGGTCCTGATTTAGTATTTTTTGTATAGACTTTTTGACACAAACATGACAAAAGCATATTTAAGTTTAGTAATAATGTTATATGTGATCTCTTTCTCCTTTTAAACTTCCTACTGCACTTTGACACGGGTTACATTGAATTTTCTGTTTTAATACTCGTCCCCTGCCCCTGTGACGCAGGAGTACACGTTGTCTGAGTACCTGCGGATGAGCGGGATCTACTGGGGCCTGACGGTGATGGACCTGATGGGGCAGCTGCACAGAATGAGCCGCGCCGAGATCCTGGAGTTTATAAAGTCCTGTCAGCACGAGAGCGGAGGCCTCAGCGCCAGCATCGGCCACGACCCACACCTGCTCTACACACTCAGCTCTGTACAGGTGAGAGGCAGTGTCATACATGAGGGCCAACACAGTCTGTATGGAAACAATGATTGTATGTACAGCATGTTGGTAACACATGATGGTTCATTCTGTCGTGTGCTTGTGCTCCTCAGATCCTGTGTTTGTACGACAGCATGGACTGCATCGACGTGGACCGAGTGGTGGAGTACGTCAGGGGGCTACAGCAGGAGGACGGATCTTTTGCTGGAGACAAGTGGGGTGAGACATTTACAAGTCATATACAACCCAATTTTTACTTCATAACCATTTTTCACTGTTAGTGTTATGTAGTACCGCTTTGTATTAATGAGGTCGGCTAGTATATCGGGCCGATGTATGGGTATTTTACAATATCCGCCATTGGCCGATATAATGCCGATAAAAGGCCGATATCTCCGTAACGGAAAGTGATAACTACTGCCCGTTGGAAAGAGCTTAGTCACAGACTTAAAGTGAGCCCTTCCAAAACTTTCTAGACCTCAGGGAGCTAAGAAACATCGCGGTGAAAGTCAGTCACAAGTTTGTACACCTCTGAGGCTCGGATTGCATTTTATATTATGTTGCAGACTTTTGCTTATTATTTTGGAACCATACGAGATTTTTGTCTGTAAAATGAGCTCCCTCTGAAGTACCTACTAAACATGAATGTCTTGAATAAATCAGCCATGTGCCCTTAATATAGTGCCCCCGCTGTCACCATTCAACACACAGGATTATAGAAAAACAATGGCCGCTGACTGCTCTGTTTTGCGACGACGACACTGGAGGCCGCCATTGCTCCGCCATTGCTGTAGTACCGCCATATACCCGCTAGGCCCCATTGGAATGCATTGGACTTTAGACACGTTAAAAACAACTTTAATGCCCGGTGCCTAATTGTTTGGAACTGTCTACAGCTAAATATTCCTCCTGTGATTACGCTGGGTTAGACAAAGCTAGAGGCACCGGGCTGGTTATCGTAGGATAAATTTTAGAAATCTCCTACTTAACGGGGGTCTGACTGTTAGCATTGGAGCTGCGCGAGCTACACGTCACGTAAGGGCCGAGTCTATAGTGAAGATCCCGCCCTTATGCCCTTATTAGGAACATGCTTCGTCAGAGCTGGGGAGGAGGAGTCTGTAAATCCGCCATGATTTCCCCCTCGAACGTGGTCATTATGGTAAACGGGGAGGAGTGAGCCTTGACGGTCTATTAATAATATGTCTATGTAGAAAAATCGGCCAAAAATATCGGCGGTGCACATCTCCATCGGCCTTAGAAAAACCCATTTCAGTCGACCTCTAATTATAATGACTAAAACAAGTTAAAATATACATTAATATATTACAACACTCCTTAGCGTAAGATGTGTACATGATATGACAGTGTTTGTCTAATTTCTAGGAGAAATTGACACACGGTTTTCCTTCTGTGCTGTGGCTACTCTGGCATTACTGGTAACGTATTATATCAGTGGATTTGATTTACAGATATATATATATATATATAGATATATATATACAAACAAACAAGTAACAATGTGTTTTGTCAAATTTTCCAGGGGAAGATGGATGCCATAAACATAGGCAAAGCCATAGAGTTTGTTCTGTCCTGTATGAACTTTGATGGGGGTTTTGGATGTCGACCCGGTTCAGAGTCTCACGCTGGTCAGGTGAGTCTAATGTGTAATTATGTTGTTTTACTGGTAACTTATTATGTCTCCATTATATATGTATACACAGGATTATGCATGTCTCTGTATTGCGTTTCTGTAATAACTTAAAACTTTAACCTATAAAAACTTGCTAAAGAGCCACTGTAGGCTAATCCTGCTAAAGTTGAGACAGGCTGCCCCAGACGCAATAGTTGGTTAATGAGCCCAAATCCAATTATCCCATTCCTATCCCACACAAAAGCAATGAGATGAAATTCCTTTTTATAAAGCTGTGTGCTGTTTGTTTGTAGATCTACTGCTGCACCGGGTTCCTGTCCCTCACTGGGCAGCTGCACCAGGTGAACGCAGACCTGCTCGGCTGGTGGCTCTGTGAGAGACAGCTGCCGTCAGGAGGACTCAACGGGCGCCCAGAGAAGGTACGGCAGCTGCGATTTTCTATTTCTTATTTTCTTGTTTAATGGCATTCTGTTCACTGGTGTGCAGTAATGCCTTGTGTGTCTGTGGAATTGTCACCTCATAAGACCCTCTGTAACCCTCTGTGCAGCTCCCAGACGTCTGCTACTCGTGGTGGGTTTTGGCGTCTCTGAAAATCATCGGTAAAATCCACTGGATCGATAAGACCAAACTGAGAGCCTTTATTTTGGCCTGTCAGGACGAGGAGACGGGAGGGTTCGCCGATCGACCCGGGGACATGGTGAGCAGCAGATGTTCCTCTAATAAGCATTACCTCAGTCTTAAAAGGCCACAATATAACACAGTCTGCACTAAACATATCAGAAAACGCTTTACACTAAATAGACGTGGCTTAATGATTCTTGGTGATTATTATATTATCTGTCTACTTGGTGACTACTTTTTAAATTATGCTGCTTTTATACTCCATGCTAGAGGTCGACTGATATGGGGTTTTCTTAGGCCAATGCTGATTTCTGAAGTGTTTTTTTTTAACAATGTCTTGTCTATAATCCTGTGTATGAAGCTTCTAGACTTTAAAATGTGTCAGTGTTGATCTGTGACAGCAGGGGCTGCTTTATTCGAGGCATAGGGCTGATTTATTCAGGACTTCCATGTTTAGTAGGTACTTCGTCTGCGGCATAAAATATATAAAATACAATCCAAGGTGTACAAACTTGTGACAGATTTTCACTGCGATGTTTCTCAGTTCCCCTGAGGTCTAGGAAGCTGTGGCAGGGCTCATTTTAAGGCTCTGACTGAGCTCTTTCCAATGCCTAATCCAAGTCTCTATCACTTTTCGGTTCCGGGGATATTGCCCGTTTAACGGCAGTAAAAACCCATAGATCGGCCGACCTCTACTCCATGCATCCACCTCGTGCCTCAAACCAATTTTGTTCTGTAGATACAAATTTATGATTCTGATTTAAACAACAAAATATTGCATAACAGGCACAATATCCTAATCCTGCTTGTACTTCTGACCCAGATCCTGGATAAGATATTGGTATAGGTCTTCACTGCTTCTGTCCAGTAGCACTAGTTAAAGGAGAAATAAGTAACTCATGCCCCTAAGTGCCACTGCAGGTGTCGTAGCATGTTGCGTTTTTTAACTTTTTTTTTTTTTTTCACTCAAACTTGGCTGTAAATATTGTTTAAGTGGCGCTAGCCTGTTAGCTTCTTCTTTGTGATTCCATTAGTATGTATTGGTGGCTCCAACCCGGTGGCAGTCAAGTTGCTATTGTGGTTTTCTGGCCAGAGACACCAGGGGGAGAAGAAAGACCCCCTAATCATCCCATTAACACTTGTATTATCCCCAGAGGGACTACGGGAAGGATTTATTAAGGTAAACAAGTTACTTAGTTCTGCTTTAAAGCAGTACTAAGTAACTCTTGCCCCTAGAGGCCATAAGCGCAACTGCAGGTGTCTTAGCAAGTTACGATTTTTTAACTTATTAAATGTCTTGGAGAGTAAATACTACGCTGACAGAAAAGGTGAAGGGAGAGAGGCATATTGTACATCCAGTTATACAATGGAAATATTTTTTTTCACTCAAACTTGGCTGTAAATACTGTTTTAAAGTGGTGCTATCCCACAGTTAGCTTTGCCCGTTAGCCTGTTAGCTTCTTCTCCGTGATTCTATTAGTGTGTATTGGTTGCTCCGCCCCGGTGGCAGTCAAGTTGCAATTGTGGTTTTCTGGCCAGAGACACCAGGGGGAGATGAAAGACCCTCCAATATCCCATTAACACTTGTATTACCCCAGAGGGACGACGGAAAGGATTTATTAAGGTAAACAAGTTACATAGTTCTGCTTTAAAGCGTGGGACAAAAAACATTTCCATTCAGAAACAATGTCTACAAATAGTCATCATAATGAAAATGTACATGAAGCTTCCATTCACATAACGAAGCTTAACTGTTGACTAAACAAGTGATATTTGACTACATAATTAATTTCTTAGTTTTTAGTTTGTTTTTAACCTCTTAACCCCCACTTTAACTGAGCACATTTTCTTCAATTTGGCTTTACCAATATCTAAAAGCTTCTTGAACGGAGCTTACAGCCTATAGGCCAGTGTAACCCCTCATTGAAAGCGAGCTAAGTCTGAGCTAAGTTTTTTCCTTGCGCTGTTGCCGCTTTGTCGTCACTGTTGTTTTTGTGGTCACGTATTGTAGCCTTTTTGTTGCCTTTTCATCCTCGTTTACGCCACGCTTTTGACTCTTTTTCTTGAGAAGCTTTTGGGTAAAGCCGTACTGGAGAAAATGTGCTTGGTTCAGGTGGAGGTTAACAAACTGATTCACTTAGCAATGTTAAAGAATCTATTTGCCATGTGAAGTTTGACTGATGTTGTGGGATGAGTCTTTTTCTGAGCAGAAATCTTGTAAGGATTTTAAGGCTCTACATCTTAAAGTTGCCTGCACGTTTTAAAGCCCATACCCTCATACTCTACTTCTTCAGTGTTTGCTTTCAGATTAAACATCCTTCAGTGAAAAGCCTCGAGCGTCATGTTGCTAAAATCCACCGTGCTGCTAAAGCTTAAGCGCTGCTGTGAAATGTCAAAGCAGCAAATGATAAAAAGTCAAATGTCTTCCAGAGTGTTACGCACATAGCCTGAGTTAACGTAATACTGGAGCTCATGCGTTTGTTTGCACCTCCCCCCCGTGTCCTGTAGGTGGACCCGTTCCACACCCTGTTCGGCGTGGCGGGGCTGTCTCTTCTGGGCGATGAGCAGGTGAAGGCGGTGAACCCGGTGCTGTGTATGCCCGAGGACGTGCTGCAGAGGAGGGGGCTGCAGCCGGACCTGCTCAGCTAACGCCACGAGCTCTGAACTGAGTGAACTCTTTAACACGTGGACCGACGCTGTTCGCAAACCAGGATCACCACCGCAGCGGGACACGGGCGCAAGGATCATCACGGAGAAACTAACTCACTGTCGCCACATCTTTCAAAAACTGTTGCATTTATTGGTCAATCACAATGTACTTGTCAACAGGGGACTAATAGTAGACAATTATCCATTTATAGCAATTATACTGAGACCAACATAAATGATTTTCAAAGAGAGAAAGGGTATATAATGAGCTATTACCATGTTATAATGTTGTTCCTTCATCAAAAACCTTCAATAATTTGCTTGATTCACTTAGTTTTGAATAATCCGGTTTGCTCCGAGCGTTTCTGTTACTTTGCTGATGCGTTCTAATCTGTATTTCTCCTGATTACGTTCTGTAATGCTGCAGATAGAACCTGGAAGCGTCCTCTACATTCAGGTACTAACTTTCACTGCACCCGCTCTGAGCTATTCTGCACTCAAACTGCGCTCATTATTTTGCCATCCATTTGTTGGCCCGCCTTTGGGTAAAAATGAAAGCTTGTATTTATGTTTCAAGCAGACAGTTCTCACTACTGCCTGCAGAGGGCGCTTCATTGGAACGTCTAGATGCAAAGTAACACAGTCCAGGTTGATAAAGTGTCCTTTTCATTTTGTTTTTTGTTTTTTAAGTTGTAAAATCTAAATGCTAAGGCCCAAAAACGGGTTTATAAGCCACAATCGTGTCCACTTTGAGGCCTCATTAACGATAAAGACGTGCAAAGCATTAGTCTTTCTTAACCGGTCACATAATTTGTTTACAATTACGTTCGTTTAGCTGTGAGGTCGTTGTTACTGCAGAGAGCTGAAGCTTTTCAACGTGAAGGAGATCCACATCACTGCATTGTAGTTTACAATAAATGTACATATAGAATAAAGTCTAATGAGGTAAATGTTGTGTGTTCTTTAATCTTTGTCTAAAAAGGGGAAAAAAGCCAGATAAACTATTGTAACATCGAGATTAAAGATCCGATTTTTTTTTACCCGGGAGGAGCTCGGAGTAGAGTCGCTGCTCCTTCATGTCGAAAAGGAGCAGCTGAGGTGGCTCTGGCATCTGTTCCCGATGCCTCCTGGTTGCGTCCCTCAGGAGGTGTTCCTGCCATTGTCCTATAGTGAGGAGGCCTCATGGTGAACTATGTCTCCGAGCTGGTCTGGTGTGGCCTCGGGGTCCCCCCCCCCCCCCCCAGAACAGCTGGAGGAGGTGAGCGTGGATCGGGAAGTCTGGGCGTCTCTGCTGAGACTGCTGCCCCCGCGACCCGGCCCCGGATAAAGCGGAAGAAAATGGATGGATCTATTTTATGCGTCAAAATAAAGATTTGTCACTTAACGATTTACTCACAGTCTAACAAGTAACTGTTTTTTTTACTCAAGTAAAGAGTAAAGATACTATATTAATATTACTCACAAAAGTACAGTTACTTTAAAAAGTTACTTGACCTCTTAACCCCCACCTTAAAGCAGTACTAAGTAACTCTTGCCCCTCCCTAGAGGCCATAAGCGCAACTGCAGGTGTCTTAGCAAGTTACGATTTTTTTACTTATTAAATGTCTTGGAGAGTAAATACTACGCTGACAGAAAAGGTGAAGGGAGAGAGGGGTGTTGTACATCCAGTTATACAATGGGAATATTTTTTTTTCACTCAAACTTGGCTGTAAATACTGTTTAAAGTGGCGCTAGCCCGCAGTTAGCTTTGCCCGTTAGCCTGTTAGCTTCTTCTCCGTGATTCCATTAGTATGTATTGGTGGCTCCAACCCGGTGGCAGTCAAGTTGCAAGCATGGTTTTCTGGCCAGAGACACCAAGGGGAGATGAAAGACCCCCCAATCATCCCATTAACACTTGTATTACCCCCAGAGGGACTACGAAAAGGATTTATTAAGGTAAACACGTTACTTAGTACTGCTTTAACCAAGCGCATTTTCTCCAGTTCAACTTTACCAAAATCTAAAAGCTTCTTGACTGGAACTTAGTTGAGCTAATTTTAAAGCTAAGACCTACAAAACGGATCAAACGGATCTTTTTCCTTGTGCTGTTGCTGTGTGTGTCACTTCTTTTACGTTCTTTTGACACTTTTTTGATGAGTTTTTGTCTCTTCTTTGTGGCTCTTGTGTCGCCTTTTTATCACTTTTTTGTTGCTTTTTTTGTCACTTATTTGTTGCGTTTACATCCTGGTTTTCTTTTGTCACAAGAAGCTTTTAGATTTGAGTGACGCCAAACTTTAGAAAATGTGCTTGGTTCAGGTGGGGGTTAAGTAAGGTTAAGGTTACATGTAGAAATGTTACATGTAGTGTACTACCCACCTCTGCTTATATTAATAAAGAAAAAACATAGAAAATATAATTAATCTGAAGAAAAAAGCTTAATGAAAAATAATATAATTGCATTAAGCAAAAACAAACATTATGCTTTATGGTTGTTCTGCACCACCTTTTCAAAATTCAGTGCCCTGTGAAATGGCCCTTAAGAGCGCCTCTAGATGGCACCATAATCATTCCACTCGAACAGCCCTGAAAGAGCGTGTTTTTTCCATATATATAAAAATAGAAAGCCTCAATTTAGAAAAGTAATTTGCCAGAACTTACCCTGATTCTAATTTATTTAAGTGAGTGGGTGCTTGACCTTTGAAATAAACCGATTTTCCTGGCTGACATTTCGGAGTTTAATATCCGTAAAAACTAATGTCCACCGCCAAGGGACGACGTGAAATCTACTCTGTGGCTTTTATCACAATAAATAGATAGAGCAGCAAGTTTCCGAGATCCACGATGACCTCACATGATTAAAGGTTTGTTTTTGTAGAGCCGCAGTAGAAAGATTCTGTTTCTGTTCCGTTTCCTGGGGGTGCTCCAATTAAGCTGGATTTTCTAATAATGCCACAATATGAAGTAACAGCTCAAAATACAATACTAAACATTATGTAATAAACTCTCATTATATTTTATACTAAATTTGGCTGCGCATTATTGAGCTTGTAATGCATTGGTAAATACTTCATCATTTCTAAAACATTTACGCATCTGTAGGGGAGACCAGGGCTGGTTGTCACACTTGTGTTGAGTTGTGGACTCTACAAAAACAAAACGTCCCACAAGAGCCACACTGACATTAAATTAAAGCTTACACCCTTGGCTTGAAGTAGGTCCTGCTTCCTTCGTTATACGTTATTGCATTAAACAGTTATTAACCGACAAAGACAGGGAAATCGACATGTGCGGGGCAGGTCGTCACAATGGGGTTTCTTGTCCCTTGTTTTTGGCGCTGACATGAATTTAGAAAAGAAGACAAAAAATTGCTTTTTAAATACTCACCAGTGATGTGTCTCTCCCACTATTTAGAAGTAATTGTATTGCATTTTCAGCAAAATCCTGTGTAATGAGCTTGAGCTTTTGCCGGTGGGCAGTATGATGTTGCTTAATGTAGGATTGATATTGTAAATATAACAGGCAAATTGGGTCACGGAGGGTACGTTTGTGTGTGCTGTGTTCCTGCTCTTGTGTCTTGTATTTGTAACATGCTCCCTGTACTAGTGTGATTTGATCAATTGTTTTATTTCAATGATGTCGGGGTGGCGCTTATAAGCTTTGCTTCAGCCACTCCTTTTGAGCAGAATTTTAATCTCAAATAAACTAATAAACTAAACTAAACTAAAATGGAAAGGAAATCAATAAATTATGTTATAGCCACATAGCATAATTCCCTTAGTCATGTTTCAGTGTTGATGCTATGTGGCTAAGAGACACTTAAAGCAAAGGCCAAAATGGTAAATGTATTTATGAAGTTTCATATATTTTTGGTTTCAACTGGAGGAAAGTATTATTGTAGATATGAAGCCTAGGTGTTAATTCACCCTGGTAGACTAATTTCAGCATCACCTACCTCCAGCCAATGGTCGCGTCCAAGAGGGCCACACCTCCACCTCAGCCCATCAGCGTAAGAGCCGCACCTCCGTAGCAGCCAATCATCGTCCTCGGTCCTGCTTTTAAGCCCCAGCAATCATGGTTTCTTCGCTTCCCAGCTGTGCTGCGACCCACCTCCGCCCCGTTTCCACCTCTCCTGCCACGGCTTCTCCCTGCTGCATCCTTCACGGGTCTCCTATACCACCACCAGTGTCCAGGCTCTGGGGGAAGACATCCCTAACTCCAAGCTGTTCATCCATACTGACTTACATACATCGATGTCTACTGCCGGGGTCTGATCGCCAAAACTAAAATACATGTCGATAAATCTTCCTAATCGCTACTTTTGTCTGTTTATCCAGGTTGAAATGTTGGGTGTCTCTTGAAGGTGGAGCCAGGTGTTTAATACAGACAGGTGGAAGTACTGTAGAAGGCCCAACAACTTTTGACTGTGTTCTGTGTTTTGAGGATATATCCTTCTGTCTCTAATCGTGAAACCATTGTGGCAACTTGTGTAATTGTGGATTATGAAGAAACAAAAATACCCATTTGTAAGTCTGGACATTCTTTTCATTACTCACCCTGTTGAAGCACATGTCAAGCTAAATCCTCATTCTGCCAAAAACAAATGTTCTCCACCACTTAAACTCCATGTGACAACCAACCCCTGAGCCACTTGAGACAACCAGCCGCATCTGACCGTCTGATAAACAGTTTTGAGGTTGCTCCCACATGACTTTAGTCTAAGTTTAAAGCTGTGATCTATTGCTTTTTACTCAACACAAGTTTTCAGAAACCACGGAGGAGGTCGTCTTCCCTGACCAGATTTTCACAGCTCGGTTTGTGATGTGGATTGTCGTTTGCCTAGCGGTCCTGTCGGTCGGAGACATCAAAGATATTTACTTATTTGGACTCTTGATAACAGGGCACCTGCTTATTGGATGGACTGCCCTGGATTATCGGAAATTTGGAATGACAGCAGTTTGCAATCAGACCACGCTGCCGTCCATTAAAATTAACAAGCACTTTGGAGCAGGGAGTGACCGAGTGATGGAATTACACCGGAAAGTAACGCACAGCGATGAACTGTTATGTACGACCTGGCAGCTCGCTGTGGAGACGGACAATAGTTGGACTATATTTCTGGGAGGAAAAGGGTTGAACTGTGAAGGAACTACCTGCTCTGGAGACCTGAACTAATGCTGAGACAAGTAAAAGCTAATTCATTATAAATGTATGAACTATTCTGGAATAATTCTCTTCCTCCTGAGAGGAGGTTTGAAGCAGCTGGACCGCTTATCTCTCCTACACTGTCAACACTTCCCTTCAAGGCCAAGCCACGGAGCTAAATTTGATAAGGACTGAGCTCTCTGGGTCATATTTTGCAAAACACTGACTTTCAGACTGTAAATAACCGCACACACATACCCCTCCCTAACCACGCCCCCGTCGTTCTGCGTCTGCCTCAACACGTTTCCTCTGCCCCACCCCCCGGTCAATGGCCGGTCGTCCTTCCCCTCTCCAAGAAAAAATTCCGCACGTGACCTCGTGTGCTGTGTATCTCCCATGTCTTGATGTTTCTATATGTGCTTTGCCTTAACTCAACCTGGTTGTAATTTCGCATATCTTCTTTTGTAAGGCGCATTGAGTTGCCTTGTGTACGAAATGCGCGGCATAAATAAAGTTGCCTTGCCTCACCTAAAGCTTCTTAACACAAAAACATCAGACAGTTGAAAAATGGCCAAACCCAAAAGAGAAAAACCCTTTCCTCAAAATGCAGCTCTACAATCCTCCAACCAAGATTCTTTACATCTTCATAACTCTACGGAAGATTCACTGTTCTGGAATGAAATCTCCAAACAGAAAACCCACAAATGTTGAATTTTAACTTTAGTTCATGGCTCCGCAAACCTCTGCCATATTAATTCCTGTGACTGAATGTCCTTCACGAGGCCTGTGCGATTGAAATGCCACAGCTTGTTGATTCTTTGGGGGATATTTTGCTTTCTCCTTGGTTCATTTGTGCTGCCAGGAAAACCTTGCAGAAGTTGGAGGACAATTTCAAAGCCGCAATGTCCCCAAGTATCCGACTCTTGTTATGATGTTAAGGGAACACGACCTGTGGAGCAGCTGTTTTGTGTCTTTGAAAAGTTGTCTCTCCAAGCATTTAATCCATATAGATAAACCATAGGCTACTTATTGGCAGTCGAAATAAGTTAACTGCCTCTGAGTCTTGAAGAGCTTTACTTTCCCCTCACCTCCGAGTCTGAGCTGCTTCCCCGCCTCGTTCCTCTGTTGTTTGCTGGAGTTGGCTGTTTCTTCTCAGGCCTGCAGTGCTGTTGTTGTCGTTATCTTTTTGCACAGAACGCAGAGGATTAGAGCGAGCCACAGGCGTTTGTCAAACAGAGACCGGCCTCCATCACTTCACAAACGTTTCATCAAAGCCACAGCAGGACAAACTCAAGGGGAGACTGATGGAAGACCTATCGAAAAGTATTTATGCTATTACTGCTGCAAATCTTATATGCAAATGAGTTTGCGCTGTGGCTTTTTAGCTTTTTGCACCTCTTTAACTCACACTATCGATTTGACACGAGTGCAAACGCTTAGTACGTCAGGCCCTTAGTTGGGAGTGTCCTATATTATGTCCGATTGTGGACATTAAAGTGCTTTGACATAGCTTAAGTCATAATTGTATCATGGCTGAAGATGGATGCATTTCATCCAGTAAAGAGAATCAAATACAAGCTCTGTATGTTCTTTTATCTTTGATTAGATTGATTAGATCGGTTCCATTCACGTCATGTCACAACATACTTAAAGAAGCACTGAGTAACTTGTTTACCTTAATAAATCCTTTTCATAGTCCCTCTGGGGGTAATGCAAGTGTTAATGGGAAGATTGGGGGGTCTTTCATCTCCCCCTGGTGTCTCTGGCCAGAAAACCATGCTTGCAACTTGACTGCCACCGGGTCAGAGTCACCAATACACACTAATGGAATCACGAAGAAGAAGCTAACAAGCTAACGGGCAAAGCTAACTGTGGGCTAGCGCCACTTAAACAGTATTTACAGCCAAGCTTGAGTGAAAAAAAAGTATCTCCATTGTGGATGTACAATATCCCTCTCTCCCTTTGTTTTTTCTGTCAGTGTAGTATTTGCTCTCAATTAATGAGTAAAAAAAACGCAACATGCTATGACACCTGCAGTGGCGCTTATGGCCTCTAGGGAGTTACTTAGTTCTGCTTTAACTTAGCCTGGTGAGACCAGAATCATTCCCCCTCTGTATTTTTTTATACATTGGGGAATCAGTCTGGACCCCCCGCCCCCGGTGGCGGTATCTGCAAAATCAAATCGTTCCCGTGCAATCAGATCCGTTTATTTGCGTCAAGTGTTGTTCACGAGCAGCGTCACCCACGGGATGCGGAAGTACCTCAATAACAATCTACGAACGCCGCACGAGAGAGAGAAAGAGTTTGTCTCCAATCGGTGGTAAATGACCAAAAACACATTAAGAGTCGGTGAGTTTCGTGATTCTTAATCCTGCGCGAATATTAACGCAAAACCGCTAATAACACCGCATCAACAGCAGACGCCTGCCCTTGGCTGATTGAGTTACTCCGCTTCCTGTTTGCTTGCGTATGTACCGCTGTGGGAAATGAAATCGACGCAGCGGTGACCAGACTCACTCGCTGGTACAGTGGTGAGTCTAGATTTTCCAGGCTAGCTTTAACTGCCTATAATATCAAATGGAGTTGATGCAGCTAAGAATTTCCAAGCCCAAGCTACAATCAGATGTGGTGTGTTTACATGCATGTCCCAGGTAAAAAGTTTGGAAACGCTTATGTGTTTTCTTAGATTTCAAGACTATTTAGTAAGTACTTAAGTGCCGTATTTAGGGGAAACCGGACTCCCCAGAGGAAACCCAGTCTGCCTTCAGTGCTCGTCTGAAATGGTGCAGCACCTCCTGGGTTTGTCCCTATTTCAGAGCGTGGTGTCCTGCACTGGTCAGCTCCTTCACCTCCTCCTTCCTCTTCCCTCCTGCGCAGCTCCCTCCACTCCTCTCTCGCTCCTTCTCATCTTTGTCCTCCTCCTTCTCCCCTGGCTCTGACGCCATTCTTCACCTGAGAGTCACCTGTGAAAATACCGTCAAAAGGGAGAATTTTCGACTTATGGTCAGTATCTCTAACGACTGAACTTATTCACATGAAACAAACACAGTCACAAAGTTCAGCGTCTTCTCTCTCAGCACATATGAAATAAGGTCACAAGGCTGTCTCAAAAAGTGGAGACAGTATTCTAAATGTTGTGCTTGATGTTGGTCAAATGAATGCGGCAGGTTTTTGAGTCCAATCACTTCCAGATAACAATCAGGGAAAACATTCGGAGGTTTCTGTTTGGACATTTCTTACCAACTACCTGAAGGCTTTTTGCAAATGCTTCACAGGTTGATTGGGAAGTTGGATGAATTACAGTGACTCTTTTAAATTGTATGATGGTTTGGGGGGAACTAAACCACACAGCCGTTATCTCTCTGTCCCTCTCTCTCGTTCCTTTTGAGCGCCTGTCGTCACTATAGTTTCAGAGCACAGAGGTCACTTTTGTTCGGTCTCTCATTCATGGTCTCTTCAAAAGAGCCAAGACCTGGGAACTGGACCAGACCCCGAGCCATTATGTGGTACTTATTCATCCACTATGATCAGAGTAATCCGAGTCTGAGAAAATAAGCGCCTCTTGTGTTGGAAACATTAAAGTACGAGCAAATATGTAGCGGTAATAGGGTTTAAACTGTTAGCCTCGACCCCATCTACTTATTATCTCGCACATCACAATTCTCAACCTGCATAAAAGGTAGACACAGCTTTCATCTTAGCATTTGCATTTGATGTAGAAGACAAGCTTTCTATTTCCTGGGTTTGTGACAGATAAACAGAGGTGGAAAAAAAACCTTCATGATTAAATGCAGACGTCTGTGGTCCCTGTGAATCAGAAAAACTAGTGTCAGAAAGATCATTGACATAAATAAAGAATAAAATAGGAACATTGATATGTAAAATTCAGTCAACTTAAACATAAACATAAACCACTGTTGTTTCTATTGTAATTATGTGTACATCAACAGCGTGTAACATTTCAACCAAAGAATAGAATAGAATAGAGCACAGGCATTTATTTACCCACTGCAAATAAATCATTTTCTGCGTCGAGCTGGTCATCAGGAGTTTGTTTCGGTAACGCTAAAGGGTGCTCATTAAGTATTCATAAAGTATTAAAGGGGGGGTATTATGTAAAATCGACTTTTTCAAGCTTTATATCATGTTATTATGTCATTCCCTCATTAAACACATGCCTGGAGTGTTGCCTTGGCTCATTCACATATTTTTGAGTAATCAGTAAAAACTTAGACGGCAGCCATTTTAGGTGTAGCTATGCCTCAGTCCTCCTAGCAACGCCCCCACCTCCTGGAGACGCCTCTGGACCTTTTGTCACCAGCCAAGCCACCAACTACTGCTCCTCAGCTCAGCAGAGCCCCCTCCCCGCACAGTAGTGTTGTTTAGATGCCACAGCAGTGTGCTGAAGGGGGCGTGTCGGAAAGCTTCTTAAAGAGACAGAGGCCTATTTCAAGACGTTCAGTACAGCCATTTTGAGAGAGCAATTTTATTCAAGGCAGTTATTTTAATTTACTGCATATACAGACCAACAGAAGGTTACGTCATCATTGTAGTATGCTATAGACTGGTGCTATGTGATTGAAAAAAGCATAATACCCCCTCTTTAATAAGCATTAGTATTCAATAGGTCATCAATTATATGCTTGTAAAGATAGTAATAAGCTGCTCATTAAACTATTATCAACTACCATGCTAATAGGACATGAATAATATGCTTATTCAATCCCAGCGCTAAGAAGATTACTAATCCTTATTAATACTTAACGAGCAGCCCTTAAAGTGATCGTCTGTAAGATTGCAGAATGACAGAGACAGATTGATTTAAGAAAAATGTACAATAAAGACACTCCTAGTTTGCAAAAGGAGGAGAGCGACACAGAATTTTAAAAAGAAAACGATCAAGCTCCTCCCCCTCCCCTCCTGATTGGACCAGACAGGCCGGTTCACAGGAAAGCTCGTCTCATTGGTCAAAGTGATGACACCGTGGATTCTGATTTGTGTCGTTAAAAGGCTTTAGAAATATGTACACACTACCGTTCCAAAGTTTGGGGTCACCCAGGGCCAGTTCTATAGTTTCTCTAATCTGCACAGCAGTTTTCAGCAGTGCTAGCATAATTGCACGAGGGTTTTCTAAACATCGTTTCCACTTTAACACGATTAGCTAACACAATGTACCATTAGAACACTGGAGCGATGGTTGCTAGAAATCCGCCTCTGCACACCTATAGGTATTCCATTAAAAAATCACCCATTTTCCCATTAACAATGTCTAGACTCTATTTCTTCATTCAAAAATAAGGACATTTTAAGTGACCCCAATTTTACTCAATCTATCAAATTTGTAAAACATTTAAACTTGCAGAATATCACTTTAAAGCAGTACTAAGTAACTCATGCTCCTAGAGGCCATAAGTGCCACTGCAGGTGTCGTAGCATTTTATTAATTGTCCATGAGAGTAAATTCTACGCTGACAGAAAAGACAAAGGGAGAGAGGGATATTGTATATTACACAATGGAGATCTTTTTTTTCACTCAAACTTGGCTGTAAATACTGTTTAAGTGGCGCTAGCCCGCAGTTAGCTTTGGCCATTAGCCTGTTAGCTTCTCCTTCGTGATTCCATTAGTGTGTATTGGTGGCTCCGACCCGGTGGCAGGCAAGTTGCAATTGTGGATTTCTGGCCAGAAAATTTTAATAACGTTTCTAAGAAACCAAACCGTTTGTAAATCCGTCAAGATTTCAGCGAGATAAGAGGATTTGTGTTCGTAACTTATACTTCAGATACCACAGAGCTCGCCAGAAAGCTTCCCTGTGGCAAGATGGCCGCCGGTAATGCCGGAAGTGACTCCGCCTTAAGACATCTAGCCTTTATTATATGATATCTATGGTAAATACTACTGAAGTGGTGCTAGCCCACAGTTAGCTTTGCCCATTAGCCTGTTAGCTTCTTCTTCGTGATTCCATTAGTGTGTATTGGTGACTCCGACCCGGTGGCAGGAAAACTGCAATTGTGGTTTTCTGGCCAGAGACACCGGGGGAGATGAAAGACCCCCCAATCATCCCATTAACACTTGTATTACCCCCAGGGGACTACGAAAAGGATTTATTAAGGTAAACAAGTTACTTAGTACTGCTTTAATACAAAGCGACATCCTATTTCTTTATATTCCCATCGTTTTACATGTTGTTTTCTGACTTATTAATTAGTAAACTTAACTAAAACTAAATCCAACTTACTAAACTCCTTGAATCACTCCGTCTTTCACAATGTGAGCCCGGTGAATCCTGGCATTGTCATCTTGGAATACGCTCGCACAGTCAGGGAAGAAGAAATCCATTAACCTTCAGGATGTTCAGGTCGTCAGCTGATCTCATTCTTTGAGCGTATAGCATTGCTGAACCTGGGCCCAGACGTTTCATTTCCATAAAACCTTTGGTCACATTGCATTACATAAACCTTCATTTATATTTGACTGAATCTTTGCATTTTGCTTTCCACCTGCCTCCCTTTTTTGTTTTTCTTTCGTTGAAAAAACCAAGGCTGCACCTACAGGAAACATTTGAATTCTCAACGTATATGCCTGCGATTGCTTTGACTCTTGCCTTCGCACACACGCGATGGAAGAGCCTGTTTGCCGGAGAAGCGGAGATGTTGGGAGACGGCTTTAAGCAAGTGAACTCAATTATAGAGTAGCAGACGCCCTCCATTTCAGTAAACAAGCAACTAACAAGGATTCAGAAAGTTTTCAGACGTCCTATTCTTTATTATGCAGTGGTTTCATAACAAACTATAAACGATTCCTTTCTATTGATACAAATCTACTCAGATCACCCTACTATACTGGCTGCTTTTATGGAATAGAGTGTTTTGACCCAGTTGTGGTGCATATTTTAATCTAGTTTCATAATAGTAATTTCTCTTCAGTCCATTTTAGTGTTGGAAGTCAGGAATACAGTGTGCCAGGAATAATTTGTAATAAATGATGTTAGAAACGAGGAAAATGCGGAGGATTTGGGTTGATCAATATCAGAGGTGACCTGATTTGGTTTATTTTTAGTTCAGTGCAGCTCTTGTTGGGTTATATCAGAGACGCTTTAGTTCTTATGGGAGTCTTTTCACATTGGTCAGTATCTTTCACACTTGGCGAAGTAGGGTCTTCAACCTTTTTACCTGCACAAGCTACTTTACATAACAACAATGGCAGAGAGCAGGAATTTGTTGTGGTGATCGATGTTATTGAGGGCTGTTTTGTACCACAGAGACTTGGGGTTACAGTGACACTTCCGGTAGAGCATGACGTCCGTTCACTAAGCGAAGAATGAGGGAAAATGTTGGCCGCTAAAATAGGATGTACAGTAGACTGATTTAAGGGAATATTTAGGCAGTCGTTCTCTAACTGTATGCACTTAAAGGGATATTTCAGGATTTTTGACATAGGGCCTCATTTCCTAGTTATCCAGAGTGTTGTTGATTTCTGGAGATATTTTTTTCTTAAATTTATGCAGTTCTTATATTTGAAGACCTTAGTGGCGCTAGGCTAATGCTAGGCTAACGCATTTCTATGGTGTCAGTTAGCCTGCATTAAAAACAGTCTGACCCACTCCACAGTGCACCTGAGGTAAATCACTTATAACACCAGACTAACCATATAAATGTCTGTATCGATAGAATAATTTTAACCATTTTGCATTTAAAATAACTTATATTTGAGCAGCATCAGCTTCGTGGCTGTAAGCTAACGCAGCGGCGGAGTGATCTGCGAGAAAATAGTCCCTCAAAATGCGGTAATTCATGTGATACAAGGTCAGTTATATTTCAAAAATTATTCTATCGACACAGACATTTATATGGTTAGTCTGGCGTTATAAGTGATTTGCCTCAGGTGCACTGTGGAGTGGGTCAGACTGTTTTTAATGCAGGCTAGACTTTACCATAGAAATGCTTTAGCCTAGCACTAGCCTAGCGCCACTAAGCTCTTTAAATATAAGAACTGCATGAACTTAAGAAAAAAATATCTCCAGAAATCAACAACACTCTGGATAACTGGGAAATGAGGCCTTATGTCAAAAATCCTGAAATATCCCGTTAATATATTGACTGGCAAAAAAGAAATAACTTTGATAAGTTTTCAAGTTCAGTCGCTTGGGAGTTGGGACCGCCGCCTCAGCGTTTAAACCGGCAGACTGGAGCTGCTGCAGATTCACACCCGCACCTCTTTACTTTCTCTTTCATTTTGTACTAAAGTCTTTTGGAAGCTACAATTTACGTCACTCACGCTCGCGCTGTCAGTGTGTGAAAGAACGTACAGCGGAATATCAAGGAATGATAACGGCGAGCCACAGGAAGAAAGAGGTCATTTTAACAAAGTATAAACATATTTATCACACATCAATAAAGTCCAAATCGGGTCCATATGGATGTCGATTCACATAAAATTGTTTAGTAGAAGTGGAAAAAAAATGGCACTCAATGTTAGCATATCTAGCATGAAGCTAACATTAGATTCCTGGTTAGTATTGTCTGATTTTTAAGTATTGCTGGGTTGCAGGTTCAAGAATGTGATGATGTCACAGGACCCAGTGGGGGGAGGAGCCAGTTTTTCCTATTAACTGCATTACACTTTCACAAGTCGTATCTTAAAAGTACATTTATGAATTACAAAAATTATCATTCATATCAGTCACTGGGTCCATGATCTCTCCGTACAAGACCAAAAATGTCCTCAAAAACAAAATAATTTTACCTCTATATAATACTATAGGCCTTTAGAACGCTGTGATGTCACCAGAAACCCAGCAATTTGGGCTCTTAAACCACTTTGCTCCTCTCCATGTCTTTGGATCTTTATTTAATATAAAAATATATTCATAATTCAGCACTTGTTAAAGTACTTGTGGAGAAAAGGGAGAAAGTTTCTTTTTTTCTTTTCTTTCTTTTCCTCCACCTGCTGCTTCGAACATGGCCATGGCCTATATAGGCAATTCCAAAGATGTCATCGCTTCATACTTTACTATATTATTCACCTAAATGTTTGGAGAGTGTGCTCAATGTGTTTAGAACAAAATGAAAATGCCTTTCTCAAGTTACATTGAACCGTACAAAGCCTTTGGAGAGCTACTTAGAAAGGACCGGCAAGTTAGCGGTTGGATATGGGGAGCGATTTTGTCCCATCGTCTTCGTTAAAGCAAATGGAGCCTACAGTAGCGACTATTGTAATCACTGAAACTGTAAACAAGAGGGACAATAGGAGCAGTCATGGCAGCCCTGGCCCCATCCCTTCAAGTTCAAATAGACCTCACATTCTGGCAACATGAGCAAGAGGAAACTACTATGGAAGTGAAACATCTTCAGCTTAATAAACAAAGTCCAGTCAATGATACCTGGCTGACTGAGAGCAGCAGTGGTCAACGTACTTGATTTCATAACTTGAGTAAAAGTACATAACTGGTCAAAAACACTGATTTAACCAACAGTTATGATCTGGTGTTGCTGCAGTTGGTCAGGTCCAGGTTCAGCAACACTATGAGCCCAAAGAATGAGATCAGCTAAACATCCTGAATTACTAGGTTTTTCCATCCATGGATTTCTTCTTTACGTGCGGGCATATTCCAAGATGATAATGTCAGGATTCCTCAGGCTCCCATTGTGAAAGAGTGGTTCAGGGAGCATGACATGGATTGGCTTCCACAGAGTCCAGATCAGAACCCCATTACGACTCTTTGGGGTGTGATGGAGAAGGCTTTACACTTTCCCTTCATCAATACTAGATTTTGGTAAAAAATGAAAACAACACTGGATCTATTGACATTGCAGAAGTTTAGTGAAACCTTGTCACGGCTGAAAATCAAAGCTAAAGGTGCTCTAATATTTCTTGAGTGTGACCTTTTTTGCGGTGACTTTTTCCTTGGTCAAGCAGTTCAAAGCAGCAAGTAGAAATCTGATTTTTGAAAGTGAGATAAAGAATAACTCAGCGGCTTGAATTCACTTCCTGTGGGACCAAACCTTTTTCCTTGTCAGCTGCATTGACAGTACATCTGTCTTTAAAGAAAAGTAGTGGATTAGAAAGTATTGTGTTTATCTTTCAAATATAGTGGAGTAAAAGTAAAGTAAGTTCTAAACAAAAGCACTACTCAAGTAAAGCACAGATCCTCAAAGGTTCTGCGGTACTTAAGTATATTTTCTCAGTTATTGACCACCTCTGACTGAGAGACTAACCTTACCTTATCCCTGGCTTTAGGCCATTAGTTTTGTGCGTTTAGAGCAGCTCTTGGGGCATGTTCCCGGTCTGCAGTGGTCTGTATCTAAGTGTAGGAATACCACTTAGACTGCACAGCCATTTAAACCTTTGAACCCTGTCCTATTTAGATGATGTGTCACTTCTTTGATAAAGTTATAGAGAATGACAAATTATCTACCATTGTTTTTATGCAAAAATAAAGTAACAAAAAAACCTCAAAAGGAGTAGGCAGAAGCAAGAAAGCTTATACTGTAAGTGCCTACCCCCATATTCAAAATTAATTTACATTCCGGATACAGTAATATAACAGCTCACGTTTACATACAATATAACTCTTTACAAATTCCTAAATTGTACAATTACAATTGTCCTCGTAAACTTTACATATAACAACATTGTTAAAGAAAAACATTTCATGTTTGACAAAAAGAAAATCACAGGACGTTTACAAGATTTCCAAAGTAAGAAAGACATAACATGGAGATAGAAGTGTATGCTGATTACCAATATATATAAACATTTATTTTTTAAATTTTATTTACAATTTGTACTTTTTCTTTTCTTATTTCTCTTTGCCATTCACTTAATAACCATAGCAATCATTACTTATAAACACCAGTCACCATTTTATTAATTTGACTATTGGATTTA
>VHKM01000052.1:0-142646 GCA_007210695.1 Neogobius melanostomus
GGCCGATCATCCTAAATATCCATGATGGTAAAGGCTATCGTAGACACTTTGACTGTGTCCGAATCAATGAATGTATTTATTTATCTGGAATAGGACAGCTCCCCTACCCCGTTTCCACCCGCAGCGAGCACGGACCGGCAGGACGGCCACTAGATGGCTACTACATATGCAGCGAAATTCTTATCGGGCCAGAAAGGATTTTTGCCATAGAGCGGCCGTGCGAAAAAAAAACTGTCCGTGTTCGGCTGACAGGCCGCCTACAACTTTAACAAAGGTCGGATTTAGTGTCGATTATCATCTATATTAACATCATGTACTTTTTTTTCCTTTAAAATTTGCGTATCGCCTAAAAAATAAATTTTTAAGGACTTAGCCAAGCTCCGCTCTAGCCACGCTCTAGCTTTCCGCCGCGCTGATTGGGCAGAACAGACACGTGGTGCGGGCAGTGCAGCCGGGCACGTGCAGAGAGCGCCCTCGATTTCCGTGGGCGCGCACATGAAGGAAACATCAGCAGCAGCAGCATGGGAAGCCGAGGGAAAAGAGGACGCAAAACTAACTTTGCAAGTAAGTTTGCGCTGTTTGTATCACACAGAATGTAATCCGTAATTGTAAATGTTAATATACAGCATGTAAATATATATATATACTATTTCGATGAGACAGTTTGATTATAAAATGTAGCTTCGTGGAAAATACAAGCAAACAGAAACTACTACAACGATGACTACCATTTTAAACTAACAGAACAATGCTATTCTAGATGACAGTATCCCTGTTTAATGTAAAATACACATACAGTATATTTTACATTAAAACATACTGTATGTGTATCGAATTACAATATGACACAGCGTAACACATAGTGAGAAGTTATTTAACTTGCCAGAACAAACTAACAAAATAAGGTTAGTTAATATGATCCAAGTCGATGCCATCGACGGTTCCCGGGCTATTTTTCCGTCATATTTAATCTGGACAATATCTTACTGGTTATGGTTAGGGGCAGGAGTTGGAAAAATGTTTAGAAACAGGTAAACGATTAAGGCTAAGGTTAGGAAAAGGTTAGGTTTAGGTTTATTGGGCACTATATAATAATGACGTGACATTTTTAATACAGTTTGTCTAATAAATAATCATTGTATCTCTCAAACCAATGCTAAGTGCATAAAATGTACAAAAAAACAACATGTTGAGCTGTTGAGCTGTATTCACTGTAAAATAACAAAACGTTGTATCCTCGGCCTTTAACAACAAAAGCAAGACAAAAATGAATGTCAGAAAACAAAGACAACATAATATTAAAATTACAAAACAAACTTATTCAAGCTATCATACTTGTTCACTAATGTAACAGACTGGTGATTATAGTAACCGTAATATACATATAATTGCACAGTAGTCAGATATGTATAATTCTCATTTGTCGTGTGATCATGAAATATGAACTCTAGAGTATAATGAGGGTGACATTTTGGTTCTCCTTTCTTCACCTAGGTCGTCTGCTGCAGTGGGATCTGTGTCCACTATGGATATGGAAGATGGGGCTAAGCATGAACTTCTTTACTAACTGGTGATTACTAGCTATTACTTAAAGTTCAATTAGTTTGTTATGTGTTTTATAGCCACAAATAAAACTGTAATAAAGTTGCTGCTCAGTAACTCTACCTATATTGAACAGATGCTGCTGATGGCTGTGTCCTGTCACCCATCTCCTCCACACAGGACAGACCAGACTCTTATTATACCGTCTCCTGTTCTGCAGTGAGTGAGCTGCTCAGCACATGGCAGTGTTGGAAAGAACAGAGGCTAACTACCACACAGGTATGTTGAACAGAGGCTAACTACCACACAGGTATGTTGAACAGAGGCTAACTACCACACAGGTATGTTGAACAGAGGCTAACTACCACACAGGTATGTTGAGTGGTCTGAAACTGTACTTTTAACCACTATTTTGCATAAACGTTGACATAGCCAATATGTTTGTTGTTGTGCTTTGTAATTAAATATTTTGGTAGTAAGTAAATTACATTGTATGTAGGTCACATTCAAACTGTTGACCCAACTTCACCAAAATAAACTATTTTGTCATCCACAGCATAAACAGCTTATATTAAACAGAAAATGTCCAGTCTCGGTTTAAAGCCCCATCACCACGGCAACACAAGACCAGACAAAGACAAACCCAACTCTGGCGGGACAACAGGTAGGATGCAAAAAAAAAAGGTATACTTGTCTAATTGTGCTTCGTCATGCAAGCTATAACTTCTTAAAACACAACAGTATGCCAAATTCAACTGGAAAATGTAAGGGAACCTATTCAAGTTAATAAAATAAAGGTCTATCATGCTTCAGACAATAATAACAGTTATTAAAGTGGGACCAACTTTGACTATTTTGTCATGTCTAACCTATTCTCCGTCATTTCTCAGTTTCTCTTTTAGTCTAAATGATGGAGCCAAAAGAATGGTGCTGTATGAAGTTGCCATTTTCACCTAAATGTGACTGTGCAGCCCTGGAAACAAAGTCTTGTTCTTGCTGTCAGAAAGAACTGCAGCAGCTGGTGACAGCCTGTGTCCTTGGAAGATTACCAGATTTTGCTTTTAAACTCCGTTGGAAACAGTTCTCTGCCTCTTTACAAACTGCAATTACTCCTTGGTTTCTTGTTGGAAGAGTCATGCTCAGACTGGGCAGCTCAAGAGGCGACCGGTTAAACCTTTGTGTGGTGAGAATGCAGGCGTTATACCTAAGATGTTTGTATTGTCCAGAAGGAGACCTATTCCAGTCTGGGACTGTTGTTAAATCTACTACGTGCTCTGACAGCAGAGAAAAAAACTTAAGGTGGTCTTGGCTGAGCTTGTTGATCAGTAGAACAGCTTTGGGCATTATTCTTTTCCACTTGATCACTGAAGATAACACAGGCACTTCTGGAAATAAAGCCAATAATGTGTTCTTCAGAGTGCAGAGGATTACTGTTGAGGTTTCTTTTTGCAACTGCTGTCATCGGGTCTAAATCAATAAAATTTACAATTTGGGCAAAACCCAGTGATAGTTTTTTTGTGTGTGTGTGTATAGTGTTGTAGGCCTTCTCTGCAAATATATCGGGGCACTTTCTTTTTTGCAATATCATTAATTTATTGTGTACATAAAAAAGCTTCATTGCATTTCAATTACATCGATTAGTTTCTGCGAAAGTCCCATAGACACTTGACATAAATGTTGGTGATTTATTTTACTTGAATTATTTTTTTTGTAACTAATTGTGCTTTTCTGCTACAGTAAAATTATTAAAATAACACTACTCTTGAGTACAATTTTCTACTCTGCTGATTTACTTGTGATAAATTGCTAGTCTGCAAATGTTGTGAAATACAATGTAATGTATTACAATGGATCTCGTCAGCCTAATTAGAGGATGGTATTTATCACTTTGCCATTGTTGATAATTATGAATATATGCATTGCAATGCGATTTTTGTCCTCATGTTCCATCCATAAAAATGCAAATGTCTATATCTACACCCTATTGTAAGATGACAAAGTACAAGGTAACATTTCAGTGTGTCCATGCAAATTCCTGACTACCAGTAGTTCAAATTTGTCCTCTGTGGAGGACATTTGTAAACCTGAATATCTCTTACCCACTCCATACTACTGCATTAACTCCATTTGCTATCTACAGAGGACATTTAGGGCTTTTCAATGATACCAAATATGAAGGGGTGGGGCTTTGGGTTTTTTACTTCCTCATTCAGGAAAATGGCGTCCGTCTCTGCAAGCACATTTTACGGGAAGAGGAAAAGTAAGTGCATAATACATTTTATTGAACAAATTTTGGCTTAAAATGTTGTTGGCTTATTTATATAAGTCTCTTAAGAACACATCAAAGCATTTTCTAAATTATTTAGGTCTATTTTAGTATAGTATTTAAGTATTTAAAAAATGTCCTCTGTAGTGGACATATGTAGTTATTTCCTCCAATTTGTTCTGTTTTTTTTAACCTCATGCAATCTACATTGGCCTATTCCGAAAAAAGCATACCCATACTATTTCATGATTAGAAAGGTTTTAAAATACAAATTTTACTCATAGATGTGCTATTGGGGCTTGGGGATGGTGTGGATGTGAAGATTTGGAAGAAAAATAATTGTGGGCAAGACTAAATGTGGTCTATTTTCAACTAATTTGATTTCCGCCTAACAAAAACAGAAGAAAAGGAGCAAAACAATCTTATTTTTACTGTAAAGAAGCAATATATCAACCTAAATTGTAAATAAACCCTGTCATCAACATTTTCAGCAATTTTGGTGCCTATTGAACAAAGAATTGAAGGGTTTTACTGGTTTACAATATAAAAAAGTCCAGGCGGAGACCAGCTGTGCCATTTTGGCACAATTTGGCACAATTTGGCACAAAATTTGAAATATGGAATATCTCAATGAAAATGAAAATTTGGGACATATTTACATATTTGGTCATAAAAATACTTTTTTTTTCTAAAAGTAAAGACGCAATTTATATATTTCAGCACACTTTATTGCAAAAACTATATACAGTAAACACGCACACAGGTAATCAAAAGTAAAATAAAACAAAAAACTTCACATAGCATCATGCCAGGCGACAAAATTTTTGGAGGTCAGGCACAGAGGTACCTGACACTTTCTGCAGTACACAGGAGTCTTTACCCGTTTGTCCCCTGCGTCAAAGCATTTTTTGCAGTACTTTCTCATGGCAGTGGCATCCTACCCAAAATAAACTGGCATGCAGGTATTTGGTGTTTCCTCAGCAGTCTCCTCAGCATCTGCAAATTGGACCATTATAATCCTGTCTTGTGTGTGCACAGACAAGTCCTGTGAACAGCAGTATAGACAGGAAAATGTAAAACTCCTTCAAAGTCAATGGAGTCCATTTGTATTTTTTTCCAGCCTGCTTTTGCCTTTCAGCATTAGTGTTTGTGTTTACAATAATTGTATTCACAGTGGCACTGCTAAAAAACAGCTGGAACAACTGCAGGACTGTCCATGAAGCGTTTTTGTCCAAAACAGGTCCTGTGTCTCTTGCTGGCACAAAACGGCGTGGATTGGGGGCAGTGTCCTCCTCATCACGATTTTTCCAGCGATCACTAGGAGCAGGTAATGTGTCTTGCTCTTGGAGAGTGCTTTTCGCGGCCTGACAGTGGCTTCCTTGGAGGGAGGGGCAGACACACTTTGTGTATTTGAAGGAGCACTGAAAAACAAAAGGCAGACAGTCACTAATTTGCATCTGTTTGCAATCAGTTGCAGACATCACTGCTGTGGAATAAATCTATGTTCAGATATGTGGTACAAATTGGCACATAAGACTACAATGTTTTGTTTTTGACACACTGTGTGGACGTTACATGATGAATTGTGTCTCATATAGTATTGAAGTGATGGAAATAAAAAAGACAAATACTAATAAATCAGTTTTACATAGCACTTTACACATCATACAACATCAACATACATAACAAACTAGTACTCCCACTAAATAGCAATACACTTGCCTGTACATTTTGAATTTACACCATTGACATAAAAATATACATTTACTTTACAAAAAAAATATTCCTAAAACAGTTACCTTTCATCTGGGGGATATTCATAATTTGACCGGCTGGTTGTGGCCAACAGATCGGACTCGTCAGAAGAGTAGTCTTGAAGTACAATGTCTTCAAATTCCATGTCTCCAAGTACTATATCCTGTGTCTCCTCGAGAGTGTAAAAGCGCTTTTTCCCTCTAAAAGCCATGGTGTGGTGATAAAAAGTTTAAAAATCTGTTCGAAAATACGATAGCTACTTCTTCCTCATGCGTCATGCGCTCTGTGCGTCGAAGCTGAAATGACGACGCAGTCTTACGCACAGGGCTAACTCCCCGAAATTTTATCCAATCAGCGAGCTCAAAATATCCCCTGAAAGGGGAGATTCTACAGAATCGAATGATACCACTCATTCTGTGACGGACAGAAGCCCTGGCGAATCACAGGCGAGCTCGTACAGGCGCTGTAAGAGCCACTCCGAGTCCCAGTTTCTGCGTTTTGCCCTGTTGTGGCTGAAATACGGGGTCTTTTAGAGCCAAAATGGCGTCAACAGGACGGTGCCATCTTACTCTTGTCCAGTGAAAAAACTTGGAACAGTGGAGCATAGCAGAGCAAAGAAACAGCAAAGGTAAGTCCGCATTTGCATGTTTTATTTTGATTTGCTGGTGTTTTTTGTGCAGTTTGATGCGGTCTCTGCTGAACATGTTTACTGCTGTGCAAATAAGCTTTACACCGATCGATTCAGTGAGTTGTTAGCTTTCTTTTGATATCTTGTTCGTAGTTCTGCGTTTCGTCTTTTGAAAACCCAGAAGCAAAAACAATTACCTGGTCAAAACTTCAATTCTAGACATGTTGGTGTTTTATTGCTAGGGGTTTGAGCTGTGTTACATTGATTTGAGTTTGGAGTGGATACTTTTGTTGAGGAGTTTCTGCTTGACAATTTGATGTATGATAAGTGTGTTTTGGTCGAAGCGGTAGCGGGCTACGTGCGTCGTTGTGTAGCACAGCGAGGGTTGCCCCCGGTACCGGGGGCTCTCGAGTGCAAGGGGTTAAATGAAAGAAAGGGAGTCATTCTCAGAAGCAGAGAGAATTTTACTGCGAATTGTTGATGGAAACTCAGATATTGAGTTGTCTGATGAAGATGTGGTGCACACAGAACAATCTCTCTCTAAATGTGGAGAAGACAAAAGAGATTGTTGTGGACTTTTGAAGAGCGCGGGTCCAGCATGCTCTCTAACAATCAAAGGTGCTGCAGTGGAGAGGGTGACCAGCACTAACTTCCTGGGTGTGAGCATCACAGAGAACCTTTCCTGGACCATGCACACTACATCACTGGTCAAGAAAAGTAATCAGCGTCTCTACTTTCTCTGCAAGTTGAGAAGATCTAGAGTCCCAGCCTCCGTTATGTGCAACTTCTACAGAGGGACTATAGAGCACATCCTGACCAGCTCCATCATGTGTGGCTCTTCTACAGAGGGACTATAGAGCACATCCTGACCAGCTCCATCACTCTGTGGTTCTTCTACAGAGGGACTATAGAGAGCATCCTGACCAGCTCCATCACTCTGTGGTTCTTCTACAGAGGGACTATAGAGCACATCCTGACCAGCTCCATCACTGTGTGGTTCTTCTACAGAGAGACTATAGAGAGCATCCAGACCAGCTCCATCAGTGTGTGGTACTTCTACAGAGGGACTATAGAGAGCATCCTGACCAGCTCCATCACTATGTGGTCTTCTACAGAGGATAAGAGATCTGACAGCAGTGGCCTACAAAATAGAGCACATCCTGACCAGCTCCATCACTCTGTGGTTCTTCTACAAAGGGACTATAGAGAGCATCCTGACCAGCTCCATCACTGTGTGATTCTTCTACAGAGGGACTATAGAGAGCATCCTGACCAGCTCCATCACTGTGTGGTTCTTCTACAGAGGGACTATAGAGAGCATCCTGACCAGCTCCATCACTGTGTGGTACTTCTACAGAGGGACTATAGAGAGCATCCTGACCAGCTCCATCACTGTGTGGTTCTTCTACAGAGGGACTATAGAGAGCATCCTGACCAGCTCCATCACTGGTGGTTCTTCTAGGGCTATGAACTTGCACTCCATCACTGTTCTTACAGAGGGACTATAGAGAGCATCCTGACCAGCTCCATCACTGTGTGGTTCTTCTACAAAGAGGACTATAGAGAGCATCCTGACCAGCTCCATCACTGTGTGATTCTTCTACAGAGGGACTATAGAGAGCATCCTGACCAGCTCCATCACTGTGTGGTTCTTCTACAGAGGGACTATAGAGAGCATCCTGACCAGCTCCATCACTGTGTGGTTCTTCTACAGAGGGACTATAGAGAGCATCCTGACCAGCTCCATCACTGTGTGGTTCTTCTACAGAGGGACTATAGAGAGCATCCTGACCAGCTCCATCACTGTGTGGTTCTTCTACAGAGGGACTATAGAGAGCATCCTGACCAGCTCCATCACTGTGTTTCTACAGGGTATGAGAGCATCCTACCGCCCATCACTGTGGTTCTTCTACAGAGGGACTATAGAGAGCATCCTGACCAGCTCCATCACTGTGTGGTTCTTCTACAGAGGGACTATAGAGAGCATCCTGACCAGCTCCATCACTGTGTGGTTCTTCTACAGAGGGACTATAGAGAGCATCCTGACCAGCTCCATCACTGTGTGGTTCTTCTACAGAGGGACTATAGAGAGCATCCTGACCAGCTCCATCACTGTGTCTCTTCTACAGAGGGACTATAGAGAGCATCCTGACAGCTCCATCACTGTGTGGTCTTCTACAGAGGGACTATAGAGAGCATCCTGACAGCTCCATCACTGTGTGGTTCTTCTACAGAGGGACTATAGAGAGCATCCTGACCAGCTCCATCACTGTGTGGTTCTTCTACAGAGGGACTATAGAGAGCATCCTGACCAGCTCCATCACTGTGTGGTTCTTCTACAGAGGGACTATAGAGAGCATCCTGACCAGCTCCATCACTGTGTGGCTCTTCTACAGAGGGACTATAGAGAGCATCCTGACCAGCTCCATCACTGTGTGGTCTTCTACAGAGGGACTATAGAGAGCATCCTGACCAGCTCCATCACTGTGTGCTTCTTCTACAGAGGGACTATAGAGAGCATCCTGACCAGCTCCATCACTGTGTGGCTCTTCTACAGAGGGACTATAGAGAGCATCCTGACCAGCTCCATCACTGTGTGGTTCTTCTACAGAGGGACTATAGAGAGCATCCTGACCAGCTCCATCCTGTGTGGTCTTCTACAGAACAAGAGGCTCCACCACCCACACTGCTCTTCTACAGAGGGACTATAGAGAGCATCCTGACCAGCTCCATCACTGTGTGGCTCTTCTACAGAGGGACTATAGAGAGCATCCTGACCAGCTCCATCACTGTGTGGTCTTCTACAGAGGGACTATAGAGAGCATCCTGAACCAGCTCCATCACTGTGTGGCTCTTCTACAGAGGGACTATAGAGAGCATCCTGACCAGCTCCATCACTGTGTGGCTCTTCTACAGAGGGACTATAGAGAGCATCCTGACCAGCTCCATCACTGTGTGGCTCTTCTACAGAGGGACTATAGAGAGCATCCTGACCAGCTCCATCACTGTGTGGCTCTTCTACAGAGGGACTATAGAGAGCATCCTGACCAGCTCCATCACTGTGGTGGTTCTTCTACAGAGGACTATAGAGCACCGACACCATCACTGTGGGTCTTCTACAGAGGGACTATAGAGAGCATCCTGACCAGCTCCATCACTGTGGGCTCTACAGAGGGACTATAGAGAGCATCCTGACCATCACTGTGTGGCTCTTCTACAGAGGGACTATAGAGAGCATCCTGACCAGCTCCATCACTGTGTGGTCTTCTACAGAGGACTATAGAGAGCATCCTGACCAGCTCCATCACTGTGGGTTCTTCTAAGAGGGACTATAGAGAGCATCCTGACTAGCTCCATCACTGTGTGGTTTGTATTTCCTTTGGGGCTGACTAGTTGCCATCAAGGTTCCGTTTCACATGTATGGCGTTCCGATGTCCACTGTAGTGGACACATGATATCTTAAAAATAAAAACTTAAAAAAACAAAAAAATGTTTTCAGTATTTCATTTACCTTTCAAAGAATGGGGAATTAAAAAAAAAAGATGATTAGACAATTTTTTTTCTCCTGGTAGTCAGGAGGATATATGGAAGCATTATAATAACAAAGCTATATATGACATGACATTTTTAATGATAGTATCTAAAAGAAAAGTCAATATGCCCAAACAACTATAAATATTACATTTAAATATAACAGAATAACCAAAGGTACAACTGTATGGTAATTGTATTGTAGGATTTCATTTACACACCACGTCTAAAAATGGGTCTCGTTTATTTCACGTTTGTATTCATGTCACGTCAAAAAGTTAAATGGATCAAATCCTGCGTTGTACAAAATAACGGTGTTTCAAAACTTACAAAGGTATAAATTAACATTGATTTTGTCATTATGCTGAATAATAGAAGTTGAATGTATCTTTTAAACGTTGGAAAACGGTACAGATCTTTAAATACATGCGTAGGGCAGTAGCTACTTGGCGACCTGGGTCTGCTGCTCCGCTCACGGCTGATTCTCTGCTCGCTCTCGTCGCTCTGTCAATTTACATGACATGTGGTCAATTGTAGAAGTATAATTAACTTTGTAATTAAACGTTGGAAAACAGTTCCAAAAGTGAATAACTTGTATTGCATCAATGACTAGGCTGAGCGATCTAGACCTGCCGCGACTCTGAGCGCTCAGAGCGGTGCTCGTTCTCAATAAACATCCGCGTTTCTTTGTGTTTTTTATCTGAAATGATTAATGACACTAATATGGCCATAACAATGAATAATATAAATTATGCAAGTATATAGTAGCCGTTAAAAAAATTCTCTGGGCCCCATGGACCCGGAACTAACGCGGAAGTAAGAATTTTTTCTGGCTCGCTGCGCCAATGAGCACAAACCATTGAAATCAACGGGCGGCCATATTGGAAGCCTGGGCTTGGTCCGAATGTCCACCCTAGTCCCTAACCCCTCATTCACTACATAGGCCAGCACTATATAGTAGACTATATAGTCACTGATTCTGTTGGCCATTCGAACAGAAGCCACTACTTTCTCTGACGTCATGTGCGCTGCAGCGTGCAGATTTTAAAATTTATTTATTGTTACAAACGTTTATTTTATTAAACAGAACGGCAGTTTTGGCACTTTTACAGGCATTTTATTTGACATTTAAATTTAAATTAAAACTATCATCAAAAAAGAAAAAGAAAAAAAATCACTCCAGCGTTAGCTCAAAGACGTGCAGGTCAGAGCCCGGTGTCTGAAGCTCCAGCAGAATGAGTGACTACATCTGCTAAAAGTCACTAAACTCTGGGAAAATGTATTTGTGCGATAAAGACCAAACTCATGACAGGGGAAATTTATGGATAAATACGAGTCAGATACGTTTTATTTCACATGGATTTTACATGAATGGCTTGGATTATTCGAGAGGAAGCTATCGGTCATTTAACAGCTCGAGCTAAAGGTTAGCAGCTAACGCTAGCATTTTTTCACCGTAACCGTTTATATTTAAGTTGTTTATTCATGATAAATACGCAACACAAACATAGTCACTATATAGGCAATAGTGTGGACATTCGGACACAGCCTTTGCTTTTGCTGTATCAGTTCATTTTGGTGTAAAACATGTTGAGCTGCAGTTTGGGCTGAAACAACTAATTGATTAATCGATTATTGAAATAGTCGACAACTATTTTAGTAATCGATTAATCGTTTTCTGGTTCACACAGACTCAAATAGAGCAAACATGACATGAAAATGTAGTATTTTTGATGAAAACCTTTGTTTTTATAGTTCGGGTCTGTAGTGTGTTGTACATTGTAAATTTCATGAATATCTGTCTGTCTCGTCCAATCAGAAGCAGAATTAGAGCCTCCAACAAACACTTCCTTTAAGTTTCCTCCATCAACATGTGCTCAAGCGACTTTAGCTTTATGTGATAACAAAAATGAAAAACACTATTTTCCTAGAGTATGTGTAGACAGCCTGAAGCCAAATAAATGAAGGCGTCGCTTAAAGACTTTACTCCCCAGTCACGCTGACAAACCGCTTGAGTTTCTTCAGTGAAAACGAGCTGAATATCGCCAACAATCCTCCCGCTTTGTGAAAGCGTACGTAAGTGTGCGCACCGGCCAAATGTTTTCTTCTCCCTAAGGGGGGCGTCGCTAAAAATAATTAATCGTAAAAATAATCAATAGATGAATCGATTACAAAATAATCGTTAGTTGCAGCCCTCATTATTTTCCTCTGATGAAGTGTTTTGTTTGTTTTTTCTTTCATATTCTTTGTGTTTGTGGAGTTAAAATGGCATTAAAAACATTACATTTGACTCAAACCCTGAGCCTCATCTATGTATTTTCCTATAGACCCTTTAATTGTCTGTAAACACTCCGGGCTGGAGGCGGGAAGCTCGATTCCTATCTATTTCCATTGTAGCTGTTGTCATAGTAACGATAAACAAATGTCTAACTGGTTTTGGAAATATCAGATAAACCTTATTTTATCGTCTCAAATATCATTCCTCTTGTTCTTGCACCTTAAGCCACAACAGAACCACATTTTTCAGTTGTAGTTTACACTTAAAATCACTAGTTTTAGTTTAATCTTATTTCTCTTGATCACTTCCTGCCTCCAGCTGATGTCACTGATGATGTCAACATTTAAAGGGTCTATAACCGTTAGCATTAGCCACAAGTTTTCTGTTTACATTTAAAGGTTAAAGATAAACACAAAAGACAATAATGCATTTGTGAAGGGCTTTGTAATGTCAAAATATATTTAACACATGTTTAACGGCTGAAGTAAATGTCTGTGCTATGACCTGATCTCAGGTCATGTCACAGATAGAGACTAGGCCTTGGAGGATACGCACATGTGTCACATGCAGAGATACAACGCAACTGTTGGCATTAGCCTATTATGTCTGACGGTCTGATACGGGCGATCACTGTATAAATATGCCACAGAGTGTGTAAAAGAGCAGAGCACTGTGAGCCCGCCATGTTGCTGTCTGTGTTCTACCTGTGTTTAAGATAATAAATGACCACTTGATCCAGACTTCAACTCTTGCTTACATTTTTCATTACGTTATTAGATATACAAAAATGTTTTTACAATTGGCGTCACTAGGACAGGATTCCACGTGTGATCGTTCCAGAAGGGACCCGGTAGGTCCGGCCGACCTGGGGGACATCCTCCACCTCTGTACCTCACTCAAAAATTCAGCTGGAGAAGGGAGGGCTGGTAACCCTTCTGGGACCACCACTGATGGGATTCGAGGAAACAAGAACCTGAATTATGGTGAGTGTTATGTCTGAGATCGAGTGTGTCTTAAACCAGGTCTGTTTGGTATGTTAAACAGCTAAATGATAACAAGGCCAGCTGTGGTCGCAGTCCTCGCTCAGGCAGTCGGTTGTGTGTTTTTCGCTCATAGGCCATACAAAGGAGTGGAATGCACGATTTTTGAAAAGACTAACCTGGGTTTAGTGTCTTCCACCAATTTTTACCTTGGTTAAGGGAAAAGTTGAGGCCGGGAAACGAAAAACCTAAACTGGGTGTAGTGTCTTCCACAGTAGGTGGGAAGGCGGTTACAGTGTAACCTTTAGCGATTAGTTCTACCTCCTGAGACGTCCTGAGCATAGACTTTCGCAAGTCCATTTGGAAAATGGGGCGCAATACTTCAAAATGTGCGGTCGACATTCCTGATACTCCTGTTGTGTGTGCTATGAGGCGAAAGGTCGGACCTGAGAGCTTGGACTGTCTCCCAGTGTGGACCTCAGATTTTGGGTTTCCTAAAGAAGGATCTTGTAGCCCGAAAGAGTTAGATTAACTAAAAGAAAATTAGAAGCTGAACAAATCAGACTTCTTGGTATAAAACTGATCCGAAATGAAGACATGAAAGCAATGTATAATTATGAAAATGGTTGAAAAAAGAAAACATGGTCACAGGACAATCCCTACCTGTTGGGGGAGAAGGAAACGAGGAGAAACACCGCAGAGTTCTCCCCGTTTCCTGTAATGCAGGGGCAGAAGGAGTTTATACCTTGCCCCCCTTGCTTTCCCTAAACACGGGCCAGTGGGCTCGTGTTGGGGTCCAGAAAATGCGTTTTTTTAAAGACCCTTATCTTGCACCTAGGACACACACAAACACAGACTCCTCCCAGATTACAGCATGTAAACAGACGTGAGCCTCAGCTGATTTCATTGTGAGAATGACTCAAGTTTTTCACAGCGGGGTCGAACCGTCAGCTGACCCCCTGATGCAGGCTGAATATGAGAGACGACTGGCCGCCGCCCTTCTGGGAGGACTGCACCCGGAGGTGTACAAGAGAGTGTGTGCCACATACGTTGGGGCGCACGAAGACCCAAAGGTGGACGAGATAAAGCGCCACGCAAAACATGCTTACAAAACACTTGTGGATAAAGAGGAAGATATCAAATCAAAGAAAGATATGGAAAAAGCAACGCTCCTCCTGTTAAAGCAGCAGGACGCAACCCTGAGGTTTTCAGTGGCCGTAGCCCCTGTACCCCAAGTCATCAACAGGTACTGAAAGATGGAGCGTGCTTCAAATGTGGGAGTCTGGACCACGGGGTCAGTGATTGCCCTGAGACGACGAGAGATGAGGATGACAACAATGTCTCTGGCACAGACACGAGAGATACCCGTAGTCCCCCTGTAGGAGATATAATAACAACAACTGGGCATGGAGGACAGATCGAGGAAAGCGCAGACTTCGGACGGCCTGATACCCATGTCATTGGAGGACGGTATGTATGCCCTCCTCTGTTATGCACAGCGCCCACTCACCTTGTTAACAATGACACTGATATTGGTTTGTATCCATGTTTTGACATATGTAAACAAACATTCCTCTGAATACAACATGATTGTAGTTGGCGAAAACATACATTTTTAGTACATTCAGGGGCTACTAATTCGGTGGTTCGAGTTAGTAGTTTGACGTCAAGACCCGAGCTGAGTGGCCGCGTGGTAACGTCGATTGGTGTGTAAGGCGAGAAGCTGTCTGAGATACACACATCTCCTTTAAATTGTAAAGACGCTGCAGGAAATAGTTTCAAACATGCATTTATCTATTGACCCTTTTTGCCCTGTGAATTTGCTCGGACGAGATTCAATGGTACGATTGGGCCTGTGTCTCGTGTCAAACCCGGAGGAGTTACAAAGTGTGCATAAAGATAATTTGGCTTCGTATTGGATTTACATGGGAATGCACCCTCTTAACAGGTTCTACTTTCATTTATATGCACTGATTTTGATTGTTTAGTCATTTCAGGTGATTTTAATGTGCATGTGGATGTGACCAATGACAGGCATGCAAAAGAACTTAATGCTGTTCTTGAAATGTTTGGTTTAACTCAGCACGTGAGTGAGGCGACCCACAATAAAGGTCACACTCTAGATCTAGTTATTACAAAAGGTGTTAATATATCAAATGTGAATGTTGTTGATGTTGCTTTATCTGATCATTTTTGTGTCTTTTTTGACTTGTCTGTTACACCCAAACCAGTGGTTGGGCCTGGAGTTATTCAGAGAAGACACATAAATGATACAACAGGGACACAGTTTATGGAAATGATCAGATTTGAAAATCCTCCATGTTCAAATGTTGATAATCTGTTGGACTCTCCTACATCAAGCGTCTTAAATGTTTTGGATACTATTGCTCCTGTCAAGGTAAAAATGGTTAACAATAGACAAAAGGCACCTTGGAGAAGTGAAGATTCGGTCAGGGCACAGAAAAGGGAGTGCCGAAAAGCCGAAAGGAAATGGCGCAAGTCAAAGCTCCAGGTTCATTGTGAGATATACAAAGAAGTGCTTTGTGAGTTCAACCAGATTTTGCGTGGAGAAAGGGAGAAGTACTTCTCTAAAATCATCGCAAACTGCAAAAACAATTCTCGTGTTCTGTTTTCCACAGTAAACAGATTAACTAACCCTCCAGTTTCACTGCCCTTAGAACTAATCTCTACATCTAAGTGCAATGAGTTTGCAATATTTTTTTATGACAAAGTCCAAGGCATAAAAAATGCCATAATTTCCACAACACAAATAGCAACCCTGCCACCAGCTAGACACCTTGAGCTGACACATTTCACTCCTGTTACTGACAAAACAATCGAAGAGGTTATCTCCGGTCTGAGTTCATGTACATGCTGCCTTGATGAATTACCCACTAGATTTCTGAAGTCTGTGCTGACCAGCTTGTTACCACAACTTGTTCAGTTAGTTAACATCTCATTTGAGACTGGAGCATTTCCAAAGGCCTTGAAAACCGCGGTCATTAAGCCTCTTCTAAAGAAGAGCAGCCTTGATCCCAAGGTACTGAACAACTACCGGCCCATAGTTCTAGAGAAAGTAATATATCAACAGCTCACTTACTTTCTCCTATCTAACAATGTGTTTGATACTTTCCAGGATAGGATAGGACGTACTTGTCGAAATTGGTAACTGTGTCTCAGACAAAATTTCCATGACCTGTGGAGTCCCCAGGGGTCAATCTTGGGACCCCTCTTATTCAACCTGTACATGCTTCCATTGGGTCAGCTAATAAACAGCAACAATGTGTCGTACCACAACTACGCAGATGACACTCAGATCTACGTGTCACTGACGGCAGGTGAACATGGGCCTGTAGATACACTCTGTCACTGATACAGGTGAACATGAGTCTGTAGATACTCTCTGTCTCTGATACAGGTGAACATGGGTCTATAGATACTCTCTGTCACTGCATCGAACAGATCAGTTTGTGGATGCAAAACAACTTTCTCCAACTAAATTCAGACGAAACTGAGATCATTGTCTTTGGCCCACAGACACAAAGACAAAGTGTTATCAGTCACCTTGAGTCTCTCGCTCTGAAACCAAAAAATCAGGTTAGAAATCTAGAGTAATCATGGACTCAGACCTGAACTTAAACAGCCACATCAAAGCAATAACATCATCAGCTTTTTACCATCTGAAGAACATTAAGATCAGAGGAATAGTGTCAAATCCAGACTTAGAGAGACTCATCCATGCATTTGTCTCCAGCAGGTTAGACTACTGTAACGGCTGCTCACTGGCCTTTCTAAACGAGCTGTTAGAGCTGCAGAACATCCAGAACGCTGCTGCTCCAGTCCTGACAAGAACCAGGAAATACCACCACATTAGTCCAGTGCTCCGGTCTCTGCACTGGCTTCCTGTCACTCAGAGAATAGAATTTAAAACAGCTCTGCTTGTGTACAAGTCTTTTCATGGTTTAGCACCAAAGTCCATCTCTGACATGTTAGAGCCGTATGAACCATCTCGGGCCCTGAGAACTTCAGGGAGGGGTCTCCTGGTGGTTCCCAGAGTCAATAATAAACACGGTGAGGCTGCGTTTCAGTTTCATGCAGCTAAAATCTGGAACAGTCTTCATGAGGATGTGAGACAGGCCTCAACTCTGACAATGTTCAAATCCAGGCTGAAAACAGCTCCTTTACCCGTGCATATGAAAACTGAAAGTATTTTATCTGCACTCTTGCCTTTTACTGTCATTGATTAACTTTATGTTGATGTTTTATTGATTGATTTTATCTGTTATTTTGTAATTTTTTCTGCAACTGTGAAGCACTTTGAATTGCCTTGTGTATGAATTGTGCTCTACAAATAAACTTGCCTTGCCTTGCCTTGCCTTGCCTTGCCTATTGTACATGGGAAGGATTAAAGCCAAGTGACTGTGTACAATGGACGCCAGAGGCTGAAAAGGCAGTTGTGGAGCAAAAAAACATAGCTTTACAGTGTCCCAGACCAAAACAGGCCATTCACACAAACTGTGGCTGGGAAAGGAGAGGTTCATGGTTTCTCTCCTGTTGCAAGATTTCGGGGGACGCCCCACACTGTAGCTGTACTGTACACTGTACACAAAACTGTTTAATGTGTATATAAATTATATTTTAACACGTCCAAAGATCTGAAACTCATACTATTTGCAGACGACACTAATATATTCTACTGTAGTGATGATTATAATGACCTCGTAAATACGGTAAACAGGGAACTAAATATAATAAAAAGTGGATGGACACAAATAAATTATCCTTGAATATAAACAAAACTAAGATAATGATGTTTGGTAATCACAATACTATGTCTGATCAGACCATAAGTATTGATGGTTCCCAGGTTGAAATCGTAAATGAGACTAAATTTTTGGGCGTAATAGTTGATAGTAAATTGTCATGGAAACCCATGTCAGACACATTAAAACAAAAATCTCAAAAAGCCTCTCAATTATAAATAAAGCAAAACTATACCTTGATGGAAATGCACTCCGTACTCTATACTGCACCTTGGTGCAGTATAGAGTACGGAGTGTGGGGAAATACTTACAAGAACACAAATAATCCTCTGATTATATTACAGAAAAGAGCAGTGTGGATCATTCACAAGGTTGGTTTTCTAGACCATACTCATAATCTGTTTACGCAGTCAAAGTTGTTAAAATTTGATGACCTTGTAAAATATAGTACAGCAATAGTCTTATACAAAGCATTCAACAAATTATTACCGCCTAACCTACAACGTTTTTTTATAACTCCAGTGTGAGCTTATGACTTGAGAGGTTTTGGATATTTTTCATTACCGAGAGCTCAAAACACTCGTAAACGTTTCTGTGTGTCTGTATGTGGAGTGAAACTCTGGAACAAACTGGACTTACAACACAAGCAATGCCAAACTGTCCATCGATTCAAACTGTTATATAAACATCAGGTCTGGTCAAAATATAGAGATGAGGGTCTTTCATTTAAATTGCTGTTGTCTCATAGTGTTACAAGTGCTCAATGTTTCCTTACCATCGTTGGTTTAATTTGTCTTTTACCATTATTGGTATATTTTCCATTACCTTGTTGGTATTGTTCATTTTCTTTACATTTACATTTTTGTTACAATGTAATAATTATTGTTACCTGTGGTAACGCCACCATGATATAACATTTGTATAATAATCCTTGAACAAAGTAACAGTGAAGCTGATTGTATTAAGCTCTGAATGGGGATCTGGGGGTGGGATTAAATCAGTTTTCTTCTTCTTAGTTACATTCTGTATATCTCTTCTTTTGTTGCCCATTGCCTGAAATAAATGAATAAATGAATGAATGAAATGAACCCAGCACATTTTCTCCAGTTTGGCTTTAACCAGATCCAAAAGCTTCAAGTGTCAGAACAGCCAAACAAATGAGACAAAAACGCAACAAAAAAGTGACTAAATGCACTGAAAAAGAAAGTGACGACAATGGGCAAAAACGTGAGGGAAATGATCGATGAGTTTTGTAGGTCTTAGCTTTCAAATGCAGCGTTACCCTGACCTTGACCCCAGGGTGTTTTAAAATGTAAATCCAGTTTCTGCCCAAACTCATTTTTTATTTGGAAAATGAGCTTTTTTCTGTGTTAATTTTCTTTTGACATTTTTCTTTTGGCTGTTGGTCATTAGGCTGTTAGAAGCTAATTGAAGAGCCAAAACTAATAAAGTTTGAGATTTTTTAACTTTAAAAAAATGTTCATCTCTAATATTTTTCCAGCCGTCCAAAAGCCACTAATGGAACATAAGTGTTAAAGTCAGTCTACAGGAGAGGACACGCTGTAGCAGAAAAAGGACAGCAGAGGGCAGCAGAGAGCGTGATATATGAGCCCAGAAACACTGCACTTTTAAAAGGAGCACTTACTTTATTTCTACATCACATTTAAAAACAGAGCTCTGCCCAAAGTGCAAACAACGCACAAGAACTTTACTGAACGGAATAATCCAACAGAAATCTGCCACTAAAACAATCAACACAATGTAAAACAGAACAAAAAATAACATTTCCAGCTTGAGTTAAAGCCAAAGCAAAGAGGCAGCAGTATTAATGCAGATCTAAGTAGGACAAAAGCCTGATCTTACTTTAATGTTATTTTAGCAGTGAAATATTAGTATTGGCCCCAGAGACTATTTCAGATGGAGGAGGGCCGTCATGTCCCGGACTTTGTGAATGGCAAAGAAATACTTGAAAGGCAAATATTTGTTGGGATCAAAGTGGGACATTAAGCCTGAAACTGAAGCTGAATATATTTGAATGTTCTAACTTCCCCTGAGCCAATGAGCTGTGTGTGTTCAAACTGTTTTTAGACCCACAGCAGCGAGTCAAGAGGAGGAAAGAGTGATGCTGCCTTCAGATAACAAACCTGATAACTTCATTATGAAAGGATATGACATGTTTAAAGTGAACAGAAAACACAAAATAGGGGGTGGGGTTACGCTATATGTTAATAACGGCATGCAGACAAAAGTTGTTGAAAATATGACTAACTATAGACGGCCTTATGGAATGTCTCACTGTGGAACTGTGTTTTGAAAAAAGAAAAAACATATTAATAAGTTACATCAACACCTGGATCCAAAATTGACACCTTCACAGATTATATGGAGGGATTATTTTCACATTTGGGACAAAGGGAAGTGTTTCTTTGTGGAGATTTTAACATTGATTTACTTAAACTAAAAACTCACAGGCCCTCGGAAAATGTCTTAAATACTCTATACAGTCTATCTTTGTTTCCTAAAATAACCAGGCCAACACGAATAACTCCACACAGTTGCTCACTAATTGATAATATATTTACAAATGTTCTCAGCAAAGACCTTCCAAGTGGGATTCTAGTAACAGATATAAGTGATCACCTGTTTTTGTTCTGTATAACCTAAAAATAGGAAAACTAAAGATGAAAAAACTCATGTCACTAAATGTATCAGATTGTTAAATGATAACGCGCTAGACGCCTTTAAAGTCAGTTTAGCTGAAACAAACTGGAAATCTCTCTTGGAAGAAACTAGGGCTGAAACAACTAATCGATTAATCGACGACTAATCGATTATTGAAATAGTCGACAACTATTTTAGAAATCGATTAATCGTTTTCTGGTTCACACAGACTCAAATGGAGCAAAAATGACATGAAAATGTAATATTTTTGATGAAAACCTACTTTGTTTTTATAGTTAGGGTCTGTAGTATTTTGTACATTGTAAATTTCATCAATATCTGTCTGTGTCTCATCCAATCAGAATGCAGAATTAGCACCAAGAGCCTCCAACAAACATTTACAAATCAGCTGTTAGGGCAGCTGGGTGGGGGCTTGTTGAGGGGGAGTTACTGCCCTCTTCAACTGGCCCGCTCTACACCCTGGCTTTTTAATGCACCACACTATGCAGGCTTACATCACACTTCACATATAACTCAATTAAACAAATATAATAATAATGATAATTAAACCCAAATTAAGTTATATTGAGGATGGTATTGACAACTGGGAAGTAGCAAGATCTCAGAATATAATATGTATTAATGAACCTTTATAACATAAAAGTAGCACATTCTTTTGTTCTTTATTTTGCTGTTGTTTTGTTTTATTCTTCTTCATCATTTATTGTTACTTTGCCCTATGTTCCTTTGTTTATGATTTGTTACCTTGTAAATATTAAATGTAATGTTACTATTTTATTTTGGGGTGGGCGCTTATAAGCCTTTGGCTTCAGCCCACTCCCTTTGAACAGGTTAACTGCTCAAACAAATAAATAAACTAAAATCAACTAAACTTTAAGTTTACGTCATCAATACGTCCTCAAGCGGCGCCACTTTAGCTTTTTGTGATAAAAAAAATGAAAAAAAACAAACATTTTCTACACAATTCACAGCTAAGCGATTACGCGATTAATCGTAAAAATAATCGATAGATTAATCGATTACAAAATAATCGTTAGTTGCAGCCCTAGAAGAAACCAATGTAGATGCAGCTTATAATATCTTCTTAAGAACTTTCATGACCCTCTATGACCTGCACTGCCCAAAAACAGAAAGCAATTGTAAAAAGAAAAAGATAATGAGTCCCTGGATGACTACGGGTTTAGCAAATGCATGTAAGAAAAAGAATTTACTATACAAAGTCTTCTTAACAAAAAGAACAACTGAATCTGAAAATAAGTAAAAATGATACAAAAACAAACTTACTAACATAATAAGAAACTAACATAATAAGAAACTAATAAGAAACTTTTTTTTTTACAGTGCCCTAAAAAAATAAGACAAACACTAAAGCTCTCTGGTGTACTATAAATGATGTACTTCGAAGGACCTCAAAAGGAATGTATAACCACAGAGCTTTATGTCAAATGGTCAGAAAATTGAAAACTCAAATGAAATTGTGAGTGAGTTCAATAAGTACTTCATAAGCATAGGACCTCAATTATCCTCCTCAATAACTCCACCATGCACACATTATAATTATGACTGTGTCCAGGAAAACCCAAATACAATGTTTCTTACGCCAACAACAGGACAAGAAATAACTGATATAGTTAGAAATGTCATAAATAAGAAATCCTTGGACTGTGACGAGGTAGATATGAGTATTGTTAAACAGGTCATCGATCACATCGTCACCGCTATCCCATATTTTTAATTGATAAATTCTGTAATTTATCAATTACAGAAGAAATGGATAAATTGAAAGATTGGTTCTGCGTAAACAAATTGTCTCTAAACATTACGAAAACCAAAGCAATGTTCTTTGAAATCGTGTAATGAATGTACAATTACCAGTTAAAATTAGCAACAACACTATTGAAAGAGTCTATGAACAAACATTTCTTGGTGTAACACTCGATCATAAAATCAGCTGGAAACCTCACATCATAAAATTAAAAACTAAAGTTGCAAAGATTTCAGCCATAATGAATAAATCTAAATATATCATTGATAACAAAGCTCTATATACTATATACTGTTCACTTATCCTTCCCCATTGAACATATTGTGTAGAGATCTGGGGAAATGTGTATAAAAGTAATCTTGACCCCAGTGGTTTCACTAGGGATCATTTCTCTCCTTCATTTTGACGGGCAGGTTATAAAAAATCCGTCATGGGCTATTTTATCTTTGATGAATTAATCTCGCATCATAAGCAATTTTTAAAGACCCATTTACATAGCCTATATACAGGCTGCATATTGTGTATGTTAGGACAAATGTGAGATCGCTGGATACATGGAGTTAAACTAAACATCTGAACAATCATGGAACACAAATGTTGCTACAGAAATGTGAATGAACTCGTGCGTAAAAGTCTGAGTGGAGGACGACTTATTCAGAGCGTCATCAGCTCATCAATATCAGGCTCATATTACACTGATACAAATGTAAAGTGGAGCTTATTATTTACATTTCTCCATTTTAACATTAATGTTTAAGAAACAGCGGGTGAACGGGGCAATATTTACCAGTTCATCACTGCACAGAAACACACACGAGAGGGAGAGAGAAATAGACGAGCTCGTCCTGAGACTTACACGAGTTAAAGTTAAAGAGCGGCTCCAGATGAGAAGGAGATTATTTAGGGCTGCAACGATTAATCGATTAAATCGATTAACTCGATTATTAAAATGCTTCGAATATTATTTTCCCGCTTCGATGATTCGTTTAATTAATATATCTCATTAAAACCACGTGAAACAGGGCCGCTTACGCGCCCGGAACTTTAAGTGGCGCTTGTTTCCGCACGACCGCTTCTGAAGAGCACAGCTCAGTCTAAGGTAGTAAATAACAGAGCGGAGCTAGCTGTGCTAAAACTCGTAGCCAGGCAGAACCAGGTAGCAGAGCGGAGAACCAGGCCGTCATAATCATCAAAACACGACTCAAACAAGAAGAAACTCAGCAACGAGAGGTGAAGATAGGACGGAAGCTAACGAGGCGAAAGGACACGGCTCTCCCGGCTATCATGCTACAACAATGCTAACAACTACATCAATGATGATTTACCATCAGGACGGGCGATCTACACATTCATCCACTGTTTAAAGTGTGACATAAGGTAAAGTATGATGGCAAACTTATCTCCTTTCCCTCCTCACCAAACGCAGACTTTAACATCTTACTCTGTCTACTTCTCTCTTGCTGCAAAGTTTTTTGCGCTAAATATCTTCACGCTGCATCTACGATTTAAATTAAGATAAATAAATCCACAGATCTAAATATAGTGACCACCTCTTTTGGTTGTACTGCAGAGCCATGTCGTTCTCTGTCTCTCCTGGTGCTTAAAATGTCGCACTTTTCATTGAAGCCGACTCGGATTGTATTTTATTTATTTATTTTTTACGTCTAACTGCTTTATAATATATTGTGATCTGTTGCTCGCCCAGTGTTATACGTTGTAATAGTGAAAAGGTGTGTGTCCTTTAGTGGGATGAAATGCCTAATCTATCAAAAACAAAAAACTAATTACTCTGTACTTCAAAGTCCTGTCCACTGGTCTCTGTTTAAAGAGTTACTAACCCCCCCTTCCAGAGCCTCAGCCTCAGAGCCTCAGATTTGAAAATCTCAACAGAAAAGGGGCGTTGCCTGTAAGACTAAGGGGCACGCAGGAGGGGGGAAGGTGGGAGGGGTCTGGGTCTGTGATTGACAGGCCTGAGTCATCTGACTTCAACACTGTAGCGCTACTCGTGAAAAAAGTCCGAGCATGGAGTTCCAGCGAGCTAACTTGTTTAGCAACATGTTCCACTGGGACAACTTTACAGCTCTCTCTACACAGGAGAAGCATCGTGACAGACTGAGGCCTTGTACCTGAGACTGCTCTGAGGCGCTGGGTTATTTATTAGAGTGATTCCTCTGTAATTTACAAGGCTAGCTGCGCTAGCTGCTTAGCATTGAGCAAGATCGATGTTAGCATCGCAGCTAACTGTCCTGGCTGGCTACTTTCATAATTTACCGATCTATTTTAATGTAGACTTTTGCTGTAGTCTACATAAGCATGGGAGATGTATCTGTGTCCTCAGCAGAGCATGTGTGAGGTATAGAGATATGACTATATGTATTACAAAGCTTTATTTTATTTTTCTTACAGGAAAGTGCACAAAACATGTCGCATAAACAAAAAAATAAATATATAATATTTTGCAGGAAAACAGTTCTTTTGAAATTGTTTTCGGTTTGTCATTGAAGATAAAACAGAATCAGAATGACTAACGGTCTGTAACATTGTGGACTCGAGCCAAAAGTCATTTCTATTGCTAAATGTAGTGAATTAAAGGTTTAACCAATGTAACACATGCACTAAACTACCACTAAATGACTCTGTAAAGACTATATTAAAGTCGTTATCTTTAAATGTATGCTATTTAGTTGAATGATGAAATAATGAAAATGATGGTGCCAGTTTTATTACTTGATTTATTACTGTTCTGTAACTAATGACTAAAACTACAATATTCAACAACAACGCTATAACACTACACAATTGTCTATAATACAAAAAGCTATTCTAAAAAAAAATCTACCTAAACGCTATAACTAATCGCAAACCTGACAATTGATGAAAATACTCTCTCGCTCCTTCTCCAACTCGCTACGGGGGCGTGAGCGAGACTGGGCCGCTTTATAGCCAGAGCGGCATCTGACGTCAGGCTTCACTGCTGACGTCAGCTATCACTCCTGGGCCAATAGGAGCACCAAATTCAAAAATCAAATGCAGTAAAGACCAACCGCCTGTAGATGGCGCCTCACTGACGGTTTTAGGCATAAAGTTGATCTTTCAACTAATTTGCACTAAAGTGCCAAAATAATGACCAGGATATGTAGACAACACTATTGGACACTCATTTATACAGTTTATCAGGGGAAAAAGTGGATTTGAGGGTGGTCACACTATTTCAAAGCAAAAAAACTCTTAACACAGTCTGTTTCACCTGTACTTGAAAGTTTCTCATATCCATCCTTTCATTGCTCACAACAAATACATTTATGAACCATGCAAACTCACACATTATTCCCTGTCTATACTATGACACAAATTCAAATGTTTTCCCTCTTTAGGAAACCCCTCTGGTCGAGATCCTGGGAAAGAAATGAATCACCTGAGCTTCAGCAGAACATTTCAAGATTATGTCTCCAGTCAGGACCTACTTTACTTGAATAAGAGTGAAAGTACTGATATAAAAGACACTATGAAGCTGCTCTCTCTCCTCATCATGGACATAAGGACAGGTGTCTCTTTATGAGAGTCAAATTTTGCTGCTTTTGGGACAAACTGATGAGAAATGAAGAATAAATGATGTTATTTCTAGCAGAAAATCCTTTGTTTAAAACTATGTTTTTTCTCCTTTTATAATCTGCTCTAAAGTCATGGAATTTAGTTTTTCAATATAAATAAAATACTTATCAGATTAATCGATTAATCGATGTAAATAATTGATAGATTAATCGATTACTAAAATAATCGATAGTTGCAGCCCTAATATTATTAGCCTTTAACTGCATTTACATCGTGCTTTTCTTCCCCGTGTTGTTGTTAGCGCTCAGAAAGTTAGCTAGCTAGGCAGTGATAAAGTGAAACAGTGAAGCTGCTTTGAGAGAGAGAGAGCCCCGCGCTCTGAAAAACAGCAGCGCTGAGTCTTCATTTTAATCACGGCTTGATTTTCAATCCTTCAAAATGACGGACGGCCTTTGAAATTTTCGGTCAAAGCTTAAAATATTGTGTAAATAACGGAGAATTTTCGGTTAATGTAACGTCTGCTTGACCCATTGTTTAAAGTTCAGAAAAAGGCAATAAGAATAATCCATTTAGCTGGATACTGTGATCACACTAATGCATTATTCTTTAAATCAAAAACAATGAAATGTGAGGACCTTACTGAATTTAAGATGCTCAAATCATGTTCAAAGACTCACAAAAGTCACTTCCTGAGAGTTTACACAATATGTTCTGCAAACGAGAAGTCAAATACAACCTGAGAGATAAAATGAGCTTCAATAAACAAAACTCCAGAACAACCATGAAAAGCTTCTGTCCCACGAGACGTGGTGTAGAAATATGGAATAATCTAGATCAAAACCTCAAACTTTGAAATAACCTGGTACATTTTAAAAAGGTTTACAAAGAAATATTATTTATTAAATCTGAACAATTATTGTTGTAGTGTTGTAGTATATTCTTTTGCTGTTTCTTTATTTTGCAGTTGTTGTTTTTTATTATTGTTCCATATTATTTGTTACCTTGCCTTATGTTCCCTTGTTATGATTGTTTATGATTGTTTATGATTAGTTTATGATTTGTTTATGATTAGTTTATGATTAGTTATCGTGTATTACGTTCCTTGCTTTGATTGTTAATGTAAACATTATTGTTTTTAATTTTGGGGTGGGCACTTATAACCTTTTTGCTTCGGCCCACTCCCTGTGAGCAAACTCACTGCTCAAATAAACAAAGTCAAATAAACAGGTGCTCTCCTTATTGTGGGAAATACCAAACATGACGACATGAGAAAGCTTTGAGCTTTCCACACGACAGAGAGCGGCGAGTAAAGGGACAAAGTATAGATGGATAATTGATTAGTTTAGTTTATTGAAACAGGGACAGTGTACAAAACCATTAGTCTTTATAAAAGAAGAGATGATTTGTACCAGATTTAGCAAAGTAGCTATTTTCCATCTGCAGTCCCTGGACAGGTGAGTACAAAAAACATTACAATCTATAAATCTAATCTACAATAAAATCACTATATAAAATACATTAGTTTTCTGTACACGTCTAGAAAAACATATAAACAATCCCTACAATTTACAATACATTCATCAATGCTGACACGATTGATGATCTAAAATATACTTTTTCAAATTTCGAGTAAAACTATTAAGATCTACAGACAGTTTCAGACGGTCTGAAGCTCATTCCACTGTTTAATGGAGCGAAATGAGAAGGCACATTGTGCAAAGGCCGAGGATCTTTTTGGGATTACACAGTTTTTATTTGCAGTGGACCGAGTGGCTCTCGTATTTTGCTCAGAACAAAGTCTGACAAAGTTCTTCAGTGGTGGTGGAGCTGTATTATTAGCGATTTTGATTTTGATGAAGTCTAACCTAAAACAATAAAGTAAATGAAACTTATCAAATCAACTATAGGTTTAAACTCTCTTTTATAAGACTGACAAACTAATGTAAATGAATAGTGTGGTAAACATACTGTACCTGTGTACATTATGTATGTTTGTATAAACCTGTGTAGAGAATGTTTATATATCTGTGTTTTATCAGACTGGATCATTTGGATGAATTTACTGAAGCTGAGACGCTGCAGGTGAACAGGGAAACAACTCACATGTAGAGAAAGACTTCAGCTGTAGATTAGTCACATAAACATGAGGAGGAAATGTCTCACAAGTTTTCCTTTGTTTTATATAAAAATAATGCTTTTTATTTAAAACAGCTTTTTGTTATAAGTAAAGGTAATTCCACCAGTGCCCAGTAGAGGGCGCTGCAGGATTAAATATAACCAACTTACTCCACAGGGCCTCCTCTGAGCTCACACTGATCAGAATGAACGATAAGAAGCTTCCGTTTCTCTGAACTGACGTCACTTTTTCCCCGACGCTTTGGTGCATTTATCTCAGATCAGATCTTTTCTACTTTCAGTGCGTGTGAAGTTTATAAAACCAAATGCAAGTATTTGGAAACCACCCCCTATAACTGGGTTATAGCACTGTTTGTTTGGTCCTAAAACTATGAAAAAATGAGTGAATATAAAATGTGGTAAAAGTGCATGTAGAGGAGGCCCTGTGGAGTGGATACAGGGCCTCTCGAAAGTACTAATACTCCTTGAACTACTGCACATTTTGTCATGTTTACAACCATAAACATAAAGATTTTATTTTGAATTTTTTTACTGAAAGTTCACACACAAGTAACAGACAACTGTGAAGTGAAAGCAAAATGATACAAGATTCTGTTATTTACAATAAATAGAAAAGTGAAAAGTGGGGCGTGCATAAGTATTCAAGCCAATAGTTTCAAACTGAGGAGTTTAGGAAGTGGTAACTACGGTAACAATCAAAAGTGTTCCCCTTTAATGTCCAATATCACTGAAATGACACTGTGTTCTGTTTCCTGATCCACTTTGTGATCAGTTCAGTCTGTTTCTCACACATACAAAATGAAGCTTGAAATGATGCAGACGGGCGTGTCTCTCTCTCTGCACAAACGCTGCAGGAGAGCAGAGGAAACACAAACTCACACACAGACGCACAAATGTGCCTTCAGAACATTTCCAACTCTGTCCCTCACAAAGGAAAGACACCAGTCGCCCTGGGCCAACTGCACAGGTTACTCTGAAAGTTTGATCACATGAGGAGAATCCTGTGTGGAGGGGTCGAGGACAAAGGGGTTCGCGGACCACACTTTGAGAATGACTGCTCTAAACATATTCAGGTCATTACTGCTTAGAAATGAACAAAGTCTTAGAAAGGATGAAATACAGATGAACCTGACCTTTGATCACATCACAGTGAGTTATGGCAGAATGTGCTTCTCTTAAAGACACAGGATTTTAGATTTTGATCTGCGATTACAAAAGCTTCATCTTACCGTGAGACAGAACCAGGTTTAGAACCAGGACCAGAACCAGAGACATGTTCATCAGCGTCTGAAGAGCGACTGAAGACGGGCTGCTCTGCTTAGCTGTTAAGTGTCCCGTTTTGGCCGGGACACCTGCGTATTCTGACACGTCTGATGATGCGTTTCCTGTTTGGAACATTTTGTTATCTGCTTTATCTCCTGTGGTTTTTCTGCTGAACTGCCTCAGTGTCAATTTGGTCTAAAATATTTCCTAATCATTTGAGTAAGAGATATATTTAACGCCTGGAACTGGATTAAAATTAAATAAAGTTGTTTATGAGACTAAAACTGTGACTGTAATGTATTTTAGTGACAAATGAAAAGAAGAGACTGTTTTAGTTTAGTTTAGTTTATTTATTTGTTTGAGCAGTTAACCTGCTCAAAGGGAGTGGGCTGAAGCCAAAGGCTTATAAGCGCCCACCCCAAAATAAAAATAATAACATTACATTTAATATTTACAAGGTAGCAATCATAAACAAAGGAACATAGGGCAAAGTAACAATAAATGATGAAGAATAAGACAAAAACAACAGCAAAATAAAGAACAAAAGAATGTGCTACTTTTATGTTATAAAGGTGCTTTAATACATATTATACTCTGAGATCTTGCTACTTCCCAGTTGTCATTACCATCCTCAATATAATTTAATTTGGGTTTAATTATCATTAATTATCATTATTAAAGGTGCATTAATACATATTATATTCTGAGATCTTGCTACTTCCCAGTTGTCAATACCATCCTTAATATAATTTAATTCGGGTTTATTTATCATTATTATTATATTTGTTTAATTGAGTTATATGTGAAGTATGATGTAAGCCCTGCATAATGAGGTGCATTAAAAAGCCAGGGTGTAGAACGGGCCAGTTGAAGAGGGCAGTAACTCCCCCTCAACAAACCCCCACCCAGCTGCCCTAACAGCTGATTTTGTAGATGATGTTCCTATGCTGAGTGGTGCATTAAAAGACAAGGTTTTGAGCCCGTTGGGAGGGTCCCTCTCAACAGATTCATAACTTGCCTACCCTAATTCTCAATTTGTAAATTTGAGCAATAGAATGACAACCGTTCCAAGCAGCAACACTCTTCCTTGATTATAGATAATTGATCCTACTGCGCCTCCTAGTGGTAACACATTTCTTGTTCTCTGTATATTTCAAAAGTCTTTTGTTTGTATTTATATTTGAACAGGTTGATATTTGGACTTCGTTTCAACTCCATTTCCAGTTTATTCCACAATTGTACACCATTAACTGTTGGGCTAAAACTTTTCAAAGTTGAGCTATGTTTCTGAGTCCTAAAGTTTAATTCATCACGTAATTCATAACAACCAGTACGTTCTTGGAACCTTCTTTGTATTTGGCCTGGCAACAGTTTGTATCTTGCTTTGTATAACATCTGTACAGTTTGGAACTCAACAATGTCACAAAACTTCATGATCTTTGATTTTAAAAATAATGAGTTTGTGTGTTCCAAAAACCCAACTTTATGAATTACTCGGATAGCTCTTTTTTGCAACAATACTATTGGTTTTAATGTGTTTTATAAGTACTACCCCAAACCACAGTACAATAATATAAATATGGCAAAATCAGAGAACAGTATAAGATATGTAGAGCTTTGATGTTTAAAATGTGCTTTGCTTTTGCTATTACTGAAATGCTTCTAGAAATTTTCGTAGATATATATTTAATATGAGCTTTCCAAGTAATTCTGTCATCTATAATAACACCAAGGAATTTGATTTCATGCACTCGCTCTATGACAACACCCTCTATCTGAATTGCTTCCTGAGCATTGGAATTACAGTTGCCAAATATCATCATTTTGCTTTTACTCAGATTTAGAGATAATTTATTTTGTTTGAACCACTTATTGACACTTTTGAGTTCCAAGTTAACAATCCGACACAGTTGCTGTAAGTCGTCACCTGATGCAAAAATATTTGTATCGTCAGCAAACAAGATAAATTTAAGTACTTGAGACGTTTTACAAATGTCGTTAATGTACATATTAAACAATTTTGGGCCCAGAATGGAACCTTGAGGTAAACCACACACAATTTGTCGACAACTCGACTGATAATCACCTATTTTCACACATTGTTTTCTATTTTTTAAATAACTGGTAACCCACTGAAGAGCTACCCCCCTAATCCATAATGTTCTAGTTTATTAATTAGTATATCATAGTTTATTGTATCAAACGCTTTACTCAGGTCAATAAATAACCCTATGGCATATTTCTTGTTATCTACAGCATTAGTTATTTCTTCAATTATATCAAAGAGAGCGTGTGAGGTTGAGTGATTATTCCTAAAACCAAACTGATTGTCCGAGAGTAAATTACACCTTTCAATAAAGCTGTCAAGTCTAGAGTTAAAAACCTTCTCTAAGATTTTTGAGAATTGCGGTAAAAGGGAAACAGGCCTGTAGTTTGTGAAGAGATGTTTATCTCCTGCCTTGAACAGAGGAATCACTTTTGCTACTTTCATACCATCAGGAAATTGTCCAGTTTGCAGCGACAGGTTACAGATGTATGTTAACGGCTTAGAGATACTTTCAATAACAGTTTTAAAGTTTTCATATCCATGTCATGGTAATCTGTCGAGGTTTTATTTTTACACCCTTTAACAATGTCCAGTATCTCCTTTTCCTCCACAGGTTTGAGGAACATGGACAGAGGATTTGTGTCTATCAGTTCACAATTAAAGTTCTCAACATTTGTAATTTTTGCAGCAAGATTCGGTCCAACATCTACAAAGAATTTATTAAATGTATCGACTACTTCATTCATATTAAGTGTTATCCTCATCTTTGAAATATTTTGGATAATTAATCGATCTTGGTTTATTTCTAATTATACTATTTAAGATATTCCATAAACCTTTAATATTATTCTTATTGCTATCTAACAACTTATTATAATAATCCTGTTTACATTTTCTAATGATACCTGTCAGTTTATTTTTATATTTCTTATATTTATCCTCAGCTTCTTTTGTTCTATCATTTATACATTTTTTGTAGAGTGATTTTTTTTTCTTGCATGCATTTAGTAATCCCTTAGACATCCATGGGTTTTCTTTACACTTTCTGTTTTTACAATGTTTTTTCATTGGGCAATTTTGTCATATACTTTATGAAATATTTGCGTAAACTCATCATATGCCTTATTAGTATCATTCTCTCTGTATACAATACTCCAGTCTTGAGCTAATAGTTCCTTTTTAAATGCATCAATAGTTTTTTCTGTTTTTACCCTTCTAAACCAATACATTTTTTCATCATCAATATTTAAATATCCATGTTTGTACAATACAAAAACTGGCAGGTGATCACTAATATCATTTATCATTAATCCACTGACTGTATCACTATCTATTTCATTTGAGAAAATGTTATCAATCAAAGTCGCACTGTGGGTTGTGATTCTACTCGGTTTAGTTATTAGAGGAAACAGACCTATACTAAATAAAGTATTTATAAATTTGTCCGTCTTTTTATGTTTATATGGGTTTAACAGATCGATGTTAAGGTCTCCCCCCACAAACATGACTTTATGATTTAAACCTGAAAAGTGCTCCTCCATCCAATTAGAAAAAACATCTATATCAGAGCCAGGTGTTCTATAAATACAACTTACAATAATATTTTTCTTTTTTGCCTTGTAATTTCTACAGTAAGGCATTCAAGTACATCATCCACTACCATAGTCTTATTTTCCATTACTTTATAACTATAGTTGGAGTCTACAAACATAGCTACGCCCCCCCCCCCCCCCATGCTTGTTTCTTCTGTTCATACTTATAAATTCATAACCATCAATAGAAAACTCAATTTCTTTGTCATTATTAATCCATGTTTCTGTGATTAAAATTACACTAAATGGTTTAGAAAACTGTTTTAAGAAGCTTTTGATGTGGTTAAAGTTTGCATAGAGGCTACGACTATTGAAGTGGATTACAGTGAATGCCTTAATGTTCTTAAGTTTACTATTGTAAAGATCCTCTGTATAATATTGACAGTCATTAGTAGCTCTAGTAAAGAAGTTATTTTCAGGGTCGATGTCGATCTCAGTGTTCTGTAAGTCATATTGTGATAATGTAAAGTCCTGGTTATTTGCTTCAGCAATTCTCCTTAATGAAAGGTCAAGTCGATGCTTCCTATAGAACTATATGTATTACAGGACATGTGAAATTATGTGCTTTTACATACCAAAATCCATACGCTTTTCCCGGTGTTTATACTTGATTTGGTGTACTGGTGCGCGGACGTACAATGAGTTTATCATATCGCAAAAAGGCAATCTCCCCCCTTTCCCTGGCAGCTCTCAGCTCCGGCATCAGTTCTTTTCGCTTCCTTTGGATGGATTCCGTGTAGTCCTCGTTTATGAAGATTTTGGTCCCTTTGAGGTGTTTAGCGCTGCAGGATTGCTTCGCGATCCTTCCAACGCAGCAGTCTGGCGATGATGGGTCTCGGCCGGTCTCTCCCGCCGTCGGGTTTCCCTACGCGGTGTGCTCTCTCTACCTCCACCGGGTGTTGTAGTTGTAACTTCTCCCTCAGTAGATGTTTAACTTTCTCCTCTGCGTCGGCCCAGGTCTCCCAGGCGTCTCCAACACTCCCTCAAAGACCAGGTTGTTTCTGCGGCTCTGTCCCTCCAGATACTCCAGTTTGTCCGTGATAATATGCAAATTGTCACATACTTTATAAAAATCGTTTTGTATTGTGTTTGTGCGCTCAGTGAGTTTCAATGTTCCTTCTTTCAGAGTGTCCACCTCACCTTGCGTGAACTGTAGGCTTGTTTTTAGCTCTTGAATGTCCTTTATCTGTGAATCCATTCGGGTGTTTGTTGCTTCCATGATTATTTTAATGAATCCCTTGAAGTTCTCCTGTTGTTGTTGTATTATTTCCCTGAACATGTCCCTTTGCTGCTCCATGAGTTCCGTGACTCGACTGAGGCTCACGTAATCCTCATCCGCCGCCATTTCTGGCAGTTGCTTCGTCTCTGTTTTTGTCGGTTTAGGCATTTTGCTCTCTCTCAGCCGGACTCCGCAAAAATGTTAGCTGCTTCACTGCTCTCACACTGCTCACACTGCTCACAGCCTTCTCCCAGGGCCACTGAAATCCTCCAAACTTCACTGACAGTTTGAAACAGCCTCATGTCATTTAGATTCACTGGAACAGGAAAGGAACAAAGGAACAGCTCGGAGTTTTGTTCATGTGGAACAAACATGAAGATCTGGCCTCATCCACACAAAACCCCAGATTTCTGTCGATAAAAACAAAGGATTCTAAAATCTCGGGCCAAAGTGAAGATTTAGGAATTCTCCGGTGATGTGTTTGAGTGTAACATAAATAACCGGAGGATTCGGCCGAACGTAACTGCCAATAACTACATGTATGTCACAGAGCGGTTACTTTTAGGTTTCAATAGGGTCATTCTCCCTATTGAAACCCTTTGGGCCAAAGCGAGAGGACACGCCTCCGGGAATTTTCGCACGGACTGTGTTTTCTAGAAGTTAGATCGGGCCCAAAAAATCAAGCGATCAACCCGAGCCCGCGTGCATAAAGCCCGACCCGAGCCGAGCCGAGTCCGAGCTATTAAGTAAGGATTAAAGAACTCTGAGTCGTGCATTAGACGGTTATAATGCACGACGCGGAGTCAAAGTGTTACTCTGCGAAGTGCATTATAACCGTCTAATGCACGACTCAGAGTTGTTTAATCCACTTATACCATGTGGTCCCACAAACGTAACATTTTATAACAAATGTTTTCATTTACTAAACTCGCTAAATATGCCAAACTACAGGGACTATGTTATGTGGGCTTTTAAGGGCCACTGTCTGAACGCTCGTCTCAGAGCGAGTCATTCTCTCGCTGCTGCGAGGATCTCTGTCTCAACAAAACAACACAAGCACACACTGCATCGCCAGACTCACAACACAACAGGACTAACCTGCTCTTTTCCGTGGAAATAAACACCGATATGCGGCTCCTGGGCAGGAGTTATTTCACTTTTAGTGTTTAACCTAAAGCTAGTTAGCTAGCTAGCAACATGTAGCTCAACGAGCTCAACTGAAACAGCTGCAGTGGAGTCGCTTACACTTTGGCCCCACAAACTGAAACTTTTATATGTGACTTCACTAATCCAGCCAAATATGCTTAAGTGCAGGATCATTTTATATACGTCTGAAAATAATGAATCAGAATCGAGTATTCACCCAGACCATGGTATAACTTGAATTATTGGCCCGAGCCCAAAACAAACCCGACGAAAATGATTTATTTAAGGCTGGGACAGGAGCATCTGTGCAGTGCTTTCAGCAGCAGCACCATGTGTGAGAGGTACACGGCTACGTGCACACAGCAGGAGCGCACATACCTGGGCAGGCCGAGTGATGTGCACGGCCTGGGGGCAGGGTACGTGACCGCGGTGAAGTTGGTTTCACGTTGGATTTTCGCCTCCAACACCAACAGATCGTTCGAACTTAGGGACCGTCTATGAATTACTCTCTTTGTGAAAAGGTGTTGGATTAAAACAATTTAGTTTAGGTGTGAATCAATAATATGGTACAAAAAAAAAATATTTGAATGAAAGGAGATCGACTAAATGTAATCTGTAGGTGTATTTTCTACCACATTTAATCTTGTATTGTATTTTATACAATATTGAATGTTTTCACATTTTTTCAATAACCCTACATTCGAATCATGTGAACCAGCAAAATAATATTTATAAAAATACTCATAGTCCACCACACGGTTTTGTTTTCCTATTTTCAGGTTTTGAAACTTTTGAAAAGTCATTTTCCGGGGAAATCATAGGTTTAAGGTCATTTGACCCGGTGACTCCAAACCAGTTTACAATATTAGTACTACCTCTGGGCTATGGGGCTCAGGCCATGAAATCCTACTTTAAAGTTTTTATGTATTTTTCAAGGCTTTTCTATACAAACTATGGGTTTTTCCTCAATAGCTTTTATGGCATTTGACCCAGTGACCCCAACACACTTTACATGGGTAGGTGGAACCGAGCCATTAGACCCGGCCTGGAGCCATTAGACCCGGCCTGGAGCCATTAGACCCGGCCTGGAGCTGTTGGGAGTGGGCTGGAGGTGTTAGACCCTGTCTGGAGCTGTTGGGAGGGCTGGATGTGTTAGACCCTGTCTGGAGCTGTTGGGAGGGGCTGGATGTGTTAGACCCTGTCTGGAGCTGTTGGGAGGGGCTGGAGGTGTTAGACCCAGCCTGGAGCTGTTGGGAGCGGGCTGGATGTGTTAGACCCGGTCTGGAGCTGTTGGGAGGGGCTGGAGGTGTTAGACCCTGCCTGGAGCTGTTGGGAGCGGGCTGGATGTGTTAGACCCGGCCTGGAGCTGTTGGGAGGGGCTGTGGGTGTTAGACCCTGTCTGGAGCTGTTGGGAGCAGGCTGGAGGTGTTAGACCCGGCCTGGAGCTGTTGGGAGGGGCTGAAGGTGTTAGACCTGGCCTGGAGCTGTTGGGAGGGGCTGGAGGTGTTATGGCTCGTTTCCAATAGCCCTACTCCAGTCTACTTGGTTTGGTCCTACTCTACTCAGCCTGGTTGTGTTTCCATTACTCTGTAGAATCTGATACTGTATCCATGGTTACCAGGGCGTATCCATGGATATGGCTTTGCTTTTGGCACCCGCTTGGCCTGCTTAGTACCAGGGCCAATCAGGTGCTAAAGAAAGTACCAGTGAACTGTAAAACTGGCTGGTGGAAACATTTAAAATCCAAATCCTTGAAAAACACATGACAAACGTTTAAGCTGAATGTCAGGACCTGAGCCCCATAGCCAGAGGTAGTACTAATATTGTAAAGTGGTTTGGGGTCACCGGGTCAAATGACCATAAACCTATGATTTTCCCGGATAATGATTTTTCAAATGTTTCAAAACCTGAAAATAGGAAAACAAAAACGTGTGGTGGACTAGGAGTATTTTTATAAATATTATTTGCTGGTTCACATGATTCCGAATATAGGCTTATTGAAAACATTTGAAAACATTCAACAGTAGGTATAAAATACAATAAAATATTAAATGTGGTAGAAAATACACCTTCAGATTACATTTAGTCGATCTCCTTTCATTAAAATATATATTTTTGTACCATATTATTGATTCACACCTAAACTAAATGTTTTAATCCAACACCTTTTTACAAAGACAGTAATTCATAGACGGTCCCTAAGTTCGAACGATCTGTTGGTGTTGGAGGCGAAAATCCAACGTGAAACCAACTTCACCGCGGTGGTTAAACGCCCGAGCCTCAGCTCAGTGTCTCCGTCTCCTCTTTGCCGTCTCTCTCTTCCTCCGCCTCGTTGTTCATAAACAATGCGCTGCGTTTACAAAAGCTACTTTTTATGCAGTAACAGGAACCAAACTGCTGATTTATCCACTGTAAATGAAACACTGTCCTGAGAGAAAGAGTGAATAGCGATGTTCTCTGTGGCGCCGGTATCAAAGCCTGACCATGCTGCTTAGGTTTCGGGCTCGGGCCTAAAATCTAACCTCTAGCGTTTTCCTAAAGGGCTACCACCTCCCCCTCAAAAGTGCCTCGTGCGGACGGCGAGCCGGTGGGTCAGTTTCCTCAGGCTCTAAGTGGTCCGCTCCGGACGGTTCCATTAAGGTCACTTTTCTGTGAGTGAGTTGACCCTAAAAGGAGGTCCTGTGTTTACCCCTCGGCTGTGTCAGTTATTTCCATAAAGGTCACTTTAACACCAGAGAACTGACCTCCTTTTCAAGTCCTGTTTGACACGGACTAAGGTAGAGTTACGTGAAATGAGGTCGAGTGAGGTCATCTGAGGTCGAGAAGATTCAAATGAGGTTGGTGATGTTGTTCAGGTCAAATCAGGTCAAATGAGGTCGACCTGAACTTTCATAGAGGTAAGTTTCCCCTGTCTCATTGAGGTAGAGTGAGGTCAAATGAGGTGCAGTTAGTTTAAATGAGGTTGTCTGATGTCCATTGAGGTCGAATGAGGTCTAGGCAAGGCACGGCAAGTTATTTGTAAACTGGATTTGAACATTGTCAGAGTTGAGGCCTGTCTCACATCCTCATGAAGACTGTTCCAGATTTGAGCTTTAGCCTCAGCGTGTTTAGTCCTGACTCTGGAACCACCAGGAGACCCCTCCCTGAGATGGTTCATACGGCTCTAACATGTCAGAGATGGACTTTGGTGCTAAACCATGAAAAGACTTGTAACAAGCAGAGCTGTTTTAAATTCTATTCTCTGAGTGACAGGAAGCCAGTGCAGAGACCGGAGCACTGGACTAATGTGGTGGTATTTCCTGGTTCTTGTCAGGACTGGAGCAGCAGCGTTCTGGATGTTCTGCAGCTCTAACAGCTCGTTTAGAAAGGCCAGTGAGCAGCCGTTACAGTAGTCTAACCTGCTGGAGACAAATGCATGGATGAGTCTCTCTAAGTCTGGTTTTGACACTATTCCTCTGATCTTAATGTTCTTCAGATGGTAAAAAGCTGATGATGTTATTGCTTTGATGTGGCTGTTTAAGTTCAGGTCTGAGTCCAGGATTACTCAGAGATTTATAAGCTGATTTTTTTTTTGTTAGAACCTCCACAGAACCTCTACAGAAAGGCCTCGTCCAGGTGGGAATTTCTATTACAATAGTGAAGGTTTGTTTGCTGGGAGTTGTTCAATGTTTGAACCAAAGAGAAACGAGGACCAGCTTTAAATAAATGTGTCAGAGTAAAAACAGCATTTGGAGCAGGTTTTTGATCTGAGATAAATGCACCAAAGCGTCGGGGAAAAAGTGAGGCCACAGGATGATTGTATCAGTTCAGAGAAACGGAAGCTTCTTATCATTCATTCTGATCAGTGTGAGCTCAGAAACACATTATATCTTCATGTTTAACTTCAGACCTCCCGCCTTTAACCCAGAGCATTTTCTCAGCTCAGCTTTACCCAAATCTAAAAGCTTCTAGACTTACAGCCTATAGCAGACAAGTCAAAATGTCAAGGCCTATATCTGTAAATGTGCATCATTAAAATGTGACAAAGACACTACAGTGTTTCACTAATGAACTATTTATAAACTAAATATTAAAAAATATCATTTGAAACGTCATCAAAGCAGCAGCACATTTAAACCAGACCGGTCACAAATTAAAAAGAGGCAAAGAAAACTCAGCAGAAATGAAGCACAAAGAACTGTCAATGCAAGGAAGCTGCACTGGGCAAAAACATGCAATATAAGGGCTAAGGCAGGACTAAAGCAAATCTAAACCAGGCCAAAGGCCTAATACAGAATAAGACAGTTACATGTGAGACCATCTCAAACAACATGACTAACCCTTTGTCCTGTTGGGGCATTTCGTGCCACTTTTATGCCATTTTTTGCTCTTAATTTGGCCATTACTTTTTCCATATTGAGATATTTTAATAATTTTTTGTCACAAAACGTATTTTGACAACGCTTTTTGACAGTCCAACTTATTAGTTTTAAATCAGTTCTGAAACATTGAAATAGATATATTTTGCAATTGCTAACTAGTTTGGTCCTAGTTACAATCCTAACATGAAGAATCACGTTACCTTGTGTCAGTGTAAAACTTGGTGCCTCAAACATTTTCTATGCACAGAGAGAAACCAGTAGAACCCTAGGAGTCCTGACCGCCCTAAGCCACAAGCAAACCAGAAGCAAAGCTCTCCAGAAGTTGACTCTTTAATCTCCTTTTAAATATAGTTAAAGTAGGAGATTGTTTTAAGTCGTCTTCTAACTCATTCCATAAGTTTGGACCACTGTGGCATATGCTAAAAGTAGTACATTTTAATGTCCTATATTTCCCTGTTAACAGCAACTTGTTCCTAGTATTATGTTGGTGACAAGGTGAGTATAACGGAATGAGTTTGACAATCTAGAATTTAACCTGTTTACAACATTATACATAGTACATGCATTATGATAAAGATTCATTTCAGGAAGCTTTAGGAGGAATTTAGACCTTGAAATGGCTCTTATAGCTTTGTTTTGTAATATCAGAAGTTTAGTAGTGTAGGTAGAGTAAGTATTATTCCAAATAAAGTTACAATAGTTCAAGTGAGGCTCAAACAGTGATCGATACAAATACAGGAGCTCTTCAAATGGGAGCGATTGACTCACTTTGAAAAATAGACCTACAATTTTGGACATTTTTTGACTAGCTCATCAATATGTCTTTTAAATTTAGGAACTGATCTATGTAGATTCCTAAGAATTTTATAGAATCAACTTTTTAAATATCTTTGCCATCTATGGAGATATTTATGACCTGGTCACTGTACTTACAGTATGATTATTTAATCGGAAAATAATATAAAAAGTTTTACTAATATTTAACGATAATTTGTAAAAGTATTTACCTTAACCAATTGCTCATTTATGTGTTCTCAAGCTGATCCAGGCAATTATGTGACACAAACAAATGTGCGTCGTCTGCAAAAAGTATTTTGTGGAAATCACTAGAATGTACAAAATCATTAACATAAACAAGAAACAAAAGAGGTCCCAGAATGGATCCCTGTGGAACTCCAAATTCAATGTTTGCCATTGTAGAATTTACCCCATTTAAGTTCACATATTTCTGTCTTCCACAAACATAGTCCCTGAACCACTGGAGAGCCACACCTCTGACGCCATAGTGAGAAAGCTTATCAAGCAAGATTTCAAAGTCGATCGTATCGAATGCTTTTGAGAGGTCGAGAAATACACCAACACCGATTTCTCCCCTTTCAAAAGCATCATTTATTTTTTCAACAAGATCTAAAATGGCCATACCTGTGCTGCCATTTTTCCTAAAGCCATATTGTGAAGATACCAGTATGCTCTGTTTAAGTAATCCGCTAGTCTTGAGTAAACCACTCTTTCTACTTTTGACATGGTCGGTAGAATTGATATAGGTCTGTAATTTTGTGTGTCATTTTTGTCCCAGGACTTATATACTGGTATTATTTTTGCCACCTTAGTCTGGTTAGGAACAATGCCGTACAATAAAGATAGATTAATTCTATAAGCAAGTGGTTCAGCTATTACATTCACAATGGCTTTAAGAATCTTGCTACAAATACCATCAGCACCAGCTGAGTATGAACATTTCATTTTGTTAATGATATTTGTTCTATTTTACAGGTAGGTTTAAAGTAGAAGAGCTGGGATAATTACCCTTTAACAAATGTTGATAATTGGTACCCAATGGTGGACAAAGTTGTTGGGATAGGTTTTTTCTAATAGAGGCAAACAAATGATTAAAAACTGTTGGTAAGTGGTCTTTCTCATTCTGGCTATTTGGCAAAGTCAGCGCAGTGGAGTCAGGGATAACTAATGATTTACTATTGCGGCCCAATATCTCATTCAACACCTTCCAGGATTTCTTCTGGTCCCCAGATGCAGCTTTGAATCGGTTGGTGAAATAGTTTTGTTTACTGGCTCTTATTAAGTTAAGTTTTGTTCTTATATTTGGTGAACAGAGTTCTATTGATACTATTTGGATCTTTTCTGTATTGGCTATAAAGTGTATCCTTTTTTCGGATAGACTTCAAAATTCCTTTTGTAATCCATGGATTGTTTGTCTTATTGTGTTTAACCGTCCTTTCAGGAATAATGATATTAATAGAATCAGTTATTCCATCAACCAAGTAACCATATGCATAATTTGGATCCGTAGAATTGTATATTTTATCCCAACTTTTAGTTTGGAGGTGCTGAACAAGATATGTGAGGGTTTGTTATTAAGAACCCTAAGTTTTCTCTCTGAGCAAGAATTTGGTACTCTCTTGATCCAATTCGTACAAAATACAACAGGATAATGATCTGAGATGTCCGAATATAATACACCTGATTTACAGCCAGTAAATTAGGTGTATTATATATTGGGTATTATATTATCGATGGTTGATTTACTCTTTCAGTAACACGTGTAAATTTATCAATAGCTGGATGTTTTTGTTTGGTGTTTTGGAAATCAACCCCTATTTTATTTCCCTTCGACAAATCAATATTAAAGTCTCCCATAATAATACAGCTTTTGTTCATCTGGTTTCAGCAGAGTAAGAGATTGTCAAGGTGGTCTCTAAACATTTCATAATTAGAGTCAGGTGGTCGATATATTACTCCAACGATGACACTTTTCCCACTCGCTGTTTTTATCTCAAGAAATAATGAGTCAGAGCAACCATCACCTACAGTCAGATCATTTAGCTCCTTCACAGAATAATGCGAGTTTACGTATAAACACACACCTCCTCCAGTTTTACCCAATCTATTCTTAAAGTACACAGAGTATCCATCTATTTGTAAATATCTAGAAATGATAGAAATTTGTACAGGCTGATGCAGCCTGTACAAATGTACTACCCTAATGTTACATTAGTGGCTTTTCACGGCTGTAAAAATATTGTAGATGAACGATTTTTAAAACTTTTTTCACATAATTATATTAATCCACTTCTTTTCTGTACAAAACTACCAAAGTTTGAAAAAATATCAGAGTTTGGGCAGAATTTGGATTTACATTTTAAAACACCCTTGGGTCAAAGATCAGTAACAACTTTGATTTTGACAGTTTGTTAGGTTTATGTAAAGCTGAGTTTTCACATTTTTCTCCCTAATGTTATGTTAGTGGCATTTTCTGCCCCATTGACTCCCATTATAAACTCACTTTGTCATAGCTCTGCCATCACACTTTAAAATCATATATTTTATTATTATTATGTGTGGTTTCTTCTGATCAAAGGAGGAAACATTTGTGATTATTACAGTTCAAACTGAATTTCGAGCATTTACCCTGAAATTGCATTTTCAATGCATTTCTATGGGAATAGCCTAATATCACAGTGAGGCTGTTTCTGTGGAGTTATGGGGCTCATGGGGGAGGGGCTTATACGGGGAGTTGGGGAGGGGCTTATACGGGGCGTTGGGGGAGGTCTGTGGGGAGGGGCTTATATGGGAGGTCTGTGGGGAGGGGCTGGGGGTGTTGGAGGGTTTGTGAGTTGGGGGTGGTTGTCCAAATCTGAGAGGGTCACCTGGGAGGCTGTGGTGAAACCACACGGAATGACCTCTGAACCCCCGCCTGAACCGAGACAGTTTCTCCAGGTTGGCTTTACCCAAATCTAAAAACTTATTGAAGAAAAGTGTCACAATAGCGACAAAAATGACTTGAGAACGAAAACACAACAAAAGAGCGACAAAAACGTGGCAAAAATGTGATGAAAAAAGATGTTTGGATGAGTTTTGTAGGTCTTAGCTTTCAAATGAGGCGTTACTCTGGCCTATAGGCTGTGACCTTTTAGATTTGGGTAAAGCTGAACTGGAGAAAAGTCCCTGGGTTAAGGCGGGGGTTCAGAGGTTCATCTTAATGAAAGATCGGTCCACATTTATTGATAAATGAGGCCTATGGTCGTTAACAGCAGACACTGGAGGTGAGGAGGGGAAGTGTCTTGCCCAAGGACACAACGACAGCACCTTCAGGAGCCGGGAGTCGAACCCCTGACCTTCCGATCATGAGACGACCCGCTCTACCAACTGAGCCACTGTGGTCATAAACCGGAGCTGATGAATATATTTCACCTCTTAACCCCCGCCTGAACTGAGCACGTTTTCAAAACTAAAACGTGACTAAACATCACAGAAAGCCTCAAAGAGCAAAAAGAGATGATGAAGACGACAAAACACGACAAAACACGGCAAAAATGTGACAAAAACGCAGCAACAATGCAACAGAAAAGTCACTGTCAGTTGTGTAGGTTTGGCCTCGAGGCTGTAAGTCTAGAAGCTTTTAGATTTGGGTAAAGCTGAGCTGAGAAAATGCTCTGGGTTAAAGGCAGGAGGTTAAACATGAAGATATAATGTGTTTCTGAGCTCACACTGATCAGAATGAACGATAAGAAGCTTCCGTTTCTCTGAACTGACGTCACTTTTTCCTCGACGCTTTGGTGCATTTATCTCAGATCAGATCTTTTCTACTTTCAGTGCGTGTGAAGTTTATAAAACCAAATGCAAGTATTGGAAACCACCCCCTATAACTGGGTTATAGCACTGTTTGTTTGGTCCTAAAACTATGAAAAAATGAGTGAATATAGAATGTGGTAAAAGTGCATGTAGAGGAGGCCCTGTGGAGTGGATACAGGGCCTCTGGAAAGTACTAATACTCCTTGAACTACTGCACATTTTGTCATGTTTACAACCATAAACATAAAGATTTTATTTAGAATGTTTACTGAAAGTTCACACACAAGTAACAGACAACTGTGAAGTGAAAGCAAAATGATACATGATTCTGTTATTTTACAAACAATAGAAAAGTGAAAAGTGGGGCGTGCATAAGTATTCATACAGCATTTTCTGAGTGCATTAAATTGCCTTTATAACATTCCTAATGACTGCAGAATGTTCACACCTTGCCCTAACCATTAAATAGAGGCCACCTGTGTGTAATCTACTCTCAGTATAATTACAGCTGTTCTGTGAGGCCTCAGAGCTATGGTCAGAGTGGCAAGATCAAGCGATTTTTGAAAGAAAACCATAAATTGGCAAGGCAAGGCAAGGCAAGTTTATTTGTAGAGCACAATTCATACACAAGGCAATTCAAAGTGCTTCACAGTTGCAGAAAATTACAAGAAAACAGATAAAATCAATCAATAAAACATCAACATAAAGTTAATCAATGACAGTAAAAGGCAAGAGTGCAGATAAAATACTTTCAGTTTTCATATGCACGGGTAAAAAGAGCTGTTTTCAGCCTGGATTTGAACATTGTCAGAGTTGAGGCCTGTCTCACATCCTCATGAAGACTGTTCCAGATTTTAGCTGCATGAAACTGAAACGCAGCCTCACCGTGTTTATTATTGACTCTGGGAACCACCAGGAGACCCCTCCCTGAAGTTCTCAGGGCCCGAGATGGTTCATACGGCTCTAACATGTCAGAGATGGACTTTGGTGCTAAACCATGAAAAGACTTGTACACAAGCAGAGCTGTTTTAAATTCTATTCTCTGAGTGACAGGAAGCCAGTGCAGAGACCGGAGCACTGGACTAATGTGGTCGTATTTCCTTGTTCTTGTCAGGACTCGAGCAGCAGCGTTCTGGATGTTCTGTAGCTCTAACAGCTCGTTTAGAAAGGCCAGTGAGCAGCCGTTACAGTAGTCTAACCTGCTGGAGACAAATGCATGGATGAGTCTCTCTAAGTCTGGTTTTGACACTATTCCTCTGATCTTAGCAATGTTTTTCAGATGGTAAAAAGCTGATGACGTTATTGCTTTGATGTGGCTGTTTAAGTTCAGGTCTGAGTCCATGATTACTCCTAGATTTCTAACCTGATTTTTTGGTTTCAGAGCGAGAGACTCAAGGTGACTGATAACACTTTGTCTTTGTGTCTGTGGGCCAAAGACAATGATCTCAGTTTTGTCTGAGTTTAGTTGGAGAAAGTTGTTTTGCATCCACAAACTGATCTGTTCGATGCAGTGACAGAGAGTATCTACAAGCCATGTTCACCTGTATCAGTGACAGAGAGTATCTACAGACCCATGTTCACCTGTATCAGTGACAGAGAGTATCTACAGGCCCATGTTCACCTGTATCAGTGACAGAGAGTATCTACAGACCCATGTTCACCTGTATCAGTGACAGAGAGTATCTACAGGCCCATGTTCACCTGTATCAGTGACAGAGAGTATCTACAGACCCATGTTCACCTGTATCAGTGACAGAGAGTATCTACAGGCCCATGTTCACCTGTATCAGTGACAGAGAGTATCTACAGGCCCATGTTCACCTGTATCAGTGACAGAGCGTATCTACAGGCCCATGTTCACCTGCTGTCAGTGACACGTAGATCTGAGTGTCATCTGCGTAGTTGTGGTACGACACATTGTTGCTGTTTATTAGCTGACCCAATGGAAGCATGTACAAGTTGAATAAGAGGGGTCCCAAGATTGACCCCTGGGGACTCCACAGGTCATGGAAATTTTGTCTGAGACACAGTTGCCAATTTCGACAAAGTACGTCCTATCCTCGAGATAGGACTTGAACCAGTTTAGAGCAGTACCAGAGATTCCCACCCAGTTTTCTAACCTGTGAAGTAAGATCCCGTGGTCCACTGTGTCAAAGGCAGCGCTCAGGTCCAGCAGAACTAAAACTGAGACCTTACCTGCGTTTGTGTTCATACGAATATCATTTGTCACCTTGATCAGAGCTGTCTCAGTGCTGTGGTGGGGCCTAAATCCTGACTGGAAAGTATCAAACACATTGTTAGATAGGAGAAAGTAAGTGAGCTGTTGATATATTACTTTCTCTAGGACTTTTCCTAAGAACGGTAGGTTTGATATGGGCCGGTAGTTGTTCAGTACCTTGGGATCAAGGCTGCTCTTCTTTAGAAGAGGCTTAATGACTGCGGTTTTCAAGGCCTTTGGAAATGCTCCAGTCTCAAATGAGATGTTAACTAACTGAACAAGTTGTGGTAACAAGCTGGTCAGCACAGACTTCAGAAATCTAGTGGGTAATTCATCAAGGCAGCATGTACATGAACTCAGACCGGAGATAACCTCTTCGATTGTTTTGTCAGTAACAGGAGTGAAATGTGTCAGCTCAAGGTGTCTAGCTGGTGGCAGGGTTGCTATTTGTGTTGTGGAAATTATGGCATTTTTAATGCCTTGGACTTTGTCATGAAAAATATTGCAAACTCATTGCACTTAGATGTAGAGATTAGTTCTAAGGGCAGTGAAACTGGAGGGTTAGTTAATCTGTTTACTGTGGAAAACAGAACACGAGGATTGTTTCTGCAGTTTGCGATGATTTTAGAGAAGTACTTCTCCCTTTCTCCACGCAAAATCTGGTTGAACTCACAAAGCACTTCTTTGTATATCTCAAAATGAACCTGGAGCTTTGACTTGCGCCATTTCCTTTCGGCTTTTCGGCACTCCCTTTTCTGTGCCCTGACCGAATCTTCACTTCTCCAAGGTGCCTTTTGTCTATTGTTAACCATTTTAACCTTGACAGGAGCAATAGTATCCAAAACATTTAAGACGCTTGATGTATAAGAGTCCAACAGATTATCAACATTTGAACATGGAGGATTTTCAAATCTGATCATTTCCATAAACTGTGTCCCTGTTGTATCATTTATGTGTCTTCTCTGAATAACTCCAGGCCCAACCACTGGTTTGGGTGTAACAGACAAGTCAAAAAAGACACAAAAATGATCAGATAAAGCAGCATCAACAACATTCACATTTGATATATTAACACCTTTTGTAATAACTAGATCTAGAGTGTGACCTTTGTTGTGGGTCGCCTCACTCACGTGCTGAGTTAAACCAAACATTTCAAGAACAGCATTAAGTTCTTTTGCATGCCTGTCATTGGTCACATCCACATGCACATTAAAATCACCTGAAATGACTAAACAATCAAAATCAGTGCATATAAATGAAAGTAATTCAATGAAGTCTTCGATAAAACAATTCTGTGGTGGTTTGTAAATAGTCATATAAAGAATGGAAGATTGTTTTATCTCCATTTTGAAAGACACATACTCAAATGATACAAAAACCCCAAATGACAATTTGTGGATGACTATATTGTCCCTGAATATTGCACAGACACCCCCGCCCCTCTGATTTTGGCGTGTTTCAGACACAAAATTGAAATTTGATGGACTACACTCAATCAAAACTGCGTTACCAGTGTTTTTGTCAAGCCATGTTTCAGTTAAAAACATAAAATCTAGATTATAAGAAGAAATAAAACTATTTATTAAAAAGGACTTTTTTTTAACGATCTGGCATTGAGTACAGCATGTTTGAGATTTGTCTGTGTTTGAGTGGATGGAATCTTTTTGCAAGGGATATGGATTAGAGTTCTTTGATTGGACGGTCTGACTGTCCCTCTCTTATCTAATCTATGTTGTTTGACTGTACTAATTGTTTCAGAAGAACACACTCCCTCTGTGGACCTCTGGTTGGTTTTGAGTTTGCTATGCATGGTAGCAACGCAGAGGCCCTTAATGTCCTAGACAGCAGCAGTGAAGCTGCTGGAAATCGGAGGTGGGGGAGGGGCATGATACTTCTTCGTGGATGAAAGCCTTGGTCTTGACATGACTGGAGTGCGGGGAGTCATTTGAATCCCTTGTTTTATCAAGGCTTCAAATGGCTGGGAAATCCCATAGGTGACTTTGGTGATGGGAATGATTCAGAAAAATCTCTGGAGGGTGTAGATGTACCAGTCGGGCTCAAGGCCTGTGGTGGAGTTGATGAAAGTGGTCCTTCGGCTGAATCATTTACTATAGATGCAGGTGGTGCTGAAGCTGAGCTTTTCCCCGGAGATGCAGATGCAGGTGGCGCCGCTGCTATGGTTGAGATGTTTTCCGGTGCAGCTAATTCCTTAACTGTGGCTGGATCCTTAACTGTGGCTGAGTCCATTACTGTAGGTGCAGATGATGCAGCTGCGACTGAATCTTTTATTGGGGATGCAGGCGAAACCTTTGCTGGTGAGCCAGGAGCTCTTCTCATGCTCCTCTCTGCTCTCTCTTGTTGCTCAGGCCTCCACTGATTTTGCAGAGCATGGAGGAGATTTTCCGTCAGTCGTCTCACTCCACCTCTGCTCAAATGTGGGCCATTTCCTTTAAACAGATCGTCGCGTTTCCAGAAAAGATAAAAGTTCTCTATGAAATACAGTCCTCTCGACTCACACACTTTTGACAGCCATGTATTCAACTGAAACAGCCGGGAGAATTTGTTTATTCTCCCGTCGATGTTTGGGATAGGTCCACTGATGAAAATTTGTATCGCGTCTTTGTCCAGACAATCAAGTCTGTCAAAAAGTTTATTAAACTTTTCTTTCAGGACTTCAGACTCTCCGTTTCTTGTGTCAACAGCACCAACATGTAAAACAAGTTTATTTATTCCAGGGTTATTCGTGATTTCCTTGTTTAGAACATCTATAATGTCAGAAACTGTAGCAGACGGATAAGTGATTGTATTCATTATCTCATTGTTATATTAGATATGGCTCCGTCCCCAAGCAACAGGGTATCTCTGGCCTTGACACTTGGCACAGTGTTTCTCTCCATCTTTGTTTTGACTTCTTGTTCTGTGTTTCTCTCTGTGTTTCTCTCTGACTTTCTTGCTTGTTATACACACCCTCTGAGAGAGGTGAAAATCTGTTTGTTAACTTTATTCCAGGTGCTTCTTTACGAGCATGTTGTCTTTGCTTTGGCCTAGCACCAAGTTGTCTGTTTAGTTTCGGAAATGTTATGGTATCGTTTAGCTTTAGGTTGCAAGTATCAGTTTTTTCCGTCTCTTACCGGGTTCCACAGGGAGCGTGTCATTAAGTCCTCTTTCCGTCTCTAGAGCATAAATCTTGTCCCGTAGTAGGGAAATTTCTTGTTGATACATCCGACAGCTTTCACAAGGCGATGTTTGCCTTCCTCCCTCAGCCATGTTGACAAGATTGTCGTCGCTGGTTCGTCAAATGAGTTGTAAAAATGGCATCAAAATGAGTAAAAAGCCTTGGTTCACTTAAAAGAAGAGAATAAAATCATATCCAAGACATGTGCCCAAAAATAGAATGATTTAAAAAGCAAAAAAGCAAATAAAGAGGCAAGCGGCAGCAGCAAGCAGAGATACGTCTGCACTCTTGATAAGCAACAGCGGAGATACGTCTGCACTCTTGATAAGCAATTCCGTTTTCTGTTTGCTAGAAGCCACCATGTGGCTTCTAGCAAACAGAAAACGCTATTTCTTATGGTTTTCTTTCAAAAATGCCACTCTGCCATAAGGCCAGATTTGTGCAGTGTACGACTAATAGTTGTCCTGTGTACAGTTTCCCCCACCTGAGCTGTAGCTCTCTGCAGTTCATCCAGGGTCATCATAGGCTTCTTGGTAACAGCTCTGGTCAGTGCGGTCCTTGTTCGGTCAGTAAGTTTAGGAGAACAGCCGAGTCTTGGTAGGTTTGCAGTGATGCCACACTCTTTCTATTCCTGGATGATGTATTTAACTGTACTTTGAGAGATGTTCAAAGCTTTGGAAATGTTTTTATAACCTAACCCAGCTTTATACTTCTCAATAACTTTATCTCGGACCTGCCTGGTGTGTTCCTTGTTCTTCATGATGCTGTCTGTGCTTTAAACTGACCTCTGAGACTATCACAGAGCAGGTGCATTTATACAGAGACTTGCTTACACACAGGTGGATTCTATTTATCATCATTAGTCATTTAGGTCAACATTGGATCATTCAGAGATCCTCACTGAACTTCTGGAGAGAGTTTGCTGCACTGAAAGTAAAGGGGCTGAATAATTTGCACGCCCAATTTTTCAGTTTTTTATTTGTTAAAAAAGTTTGAATATCCAATAAATTTCGTTCCACTTCATGATTGTGTCCCACTTGTTGTTGATTCTTCACAAAAAATTACAGTTTTATATCTTTATGTTTGATGCCTGAAATGTGGCAAAAGGTCGAAAAGTTCAAGGGGGCCGAATACTTTCGCAAGGCACTGTATGTGTGTATATATATATATATATATACTGTATATACACTCACCTAAAGGATTATTAGGAACACCATACTAATACTGTGTTTGACCCCCTTTCGCCTTCAGAACTGCCTTAATTCTACGTGGCATTGATTCAACAAGGTGCTGAAAGCATTCTTTAGAAATGTTGGCCCATATTGATAGGATAGCATCTTGCAGTTGATGGAGATTTGTGGGATGCACATCCAGGGCACGAAGCTCCCGTTCCACCACATCCCAAAGATGCTCTATTGGGTTGAGATCTGGTGACTGTGGGGCCATTGTAGTACAGTGAACTCATTGTCATGTTCAAGAAACCAATTTGAAATGATTGGAGCTTTGTGACATGGTGCATTATCCTGCTGGAAGTAGCCATCAGAGGATGGGTACATGGTGGTCATAAAGGGATGGACATGGTCAGAAACAATGCTCAGGTAGTCCGTGGCATTTAAACGATGCCCAATTGGCACTAAGGGGCCTAAAGTGTGCCAAGAAAACATCCCCCACACCATTACACCACCACCACCAGCCTGCACAGTGGTAACAAGGCATGATGGATCCATGTTCTCATTCTGTTTACGCCAAATTCTGACTCTACCATCTGAATGTCTCAACAGAAATCGAGACTCATCAGACCAGGCAACATTTTTCCAGTCTTTAACTGTCCAATTTTGGTGAGCTCGTGCAAATGTAGCCTCTTTTTCCTATTTGTAGTGGAGATGAGTGGTACCCGGTGGGGTCTTCTGCTGTTGTAGCCCATCCGCCTCAAGGTTGTGCGTGTTGTGGCTTCACAAATGCTTTGCTCCATACCTCGGTTGTAACGAGTGGTTATTTCAGTCAAAGTTGCTCTTCTATCAGCTTGAATCAGTCGGCCCATTCTCCTCTGACCTCTAGCATCAACAAGGCATTTTCGCCCACAGGACTGCCACATACTGGATGTTTTTCCCTTTTCACACCATTCTTTGTAAACCCTAGAAATGGTTGTGCGTGAAAATCCCAGTAACTGAGCAGATTGTGAAATACTCAGACCGGCCCGTCTGGCACCAACAACCATGCCACGCTCAAATTGCTTAAATCACCTTTCTTTCCCATTCTGACATTAAGTTTGGAGTTCAGGAGATTGTCTTGACCAGGACCACACCCCTAAATGCATTGAAGCAACTGCCATGTGATTGGTTGTTTAGATAATTGCATTAATGTGAAATTGAACAGGCGTTCCTAATAATCCTTTAGGTGAGTGTATATATATATATGTGTGTGTGTATATTCAAGTGTGTGTGTGTGTGTGTGTGTGTGTGTGTGTGTGTGTGTGTGTGTGTGTGTGTGTGTGTGTGTGTGTGTGTGTGTGTGTGTGTGTGTGTGTGTGTGTATGATGTGGGGTGTATCGTTTTAAATGTTATCTGTAAAGCACTTTTCATACCTTTTGGTATGAAAAGTGCTTTATAAATAAAGTTTGATTGATTGATTGATGTTTCCGAATATATCAGCACTTTTGGACGCCTTTCAGAGAAAATAATTAGACATTAGTTCATATGTGCCGACAGAGGAGACACTGAACTTCGAGACAGTTTTTGTTTCATGTGGAAAAAATGTGCAGTAACAGTTACCACAGTTACCGTCATGGAATTTTCAGTTGCTCCGCCTCAGTTTTAATCTATGGGCTCTTTAGTTAGTTAGTTTAGTTTAGTTTAGTTAGTTTAGTTAGTTTAGTTTAGTTTAGTTTAGTTAGTTGTGACACATACGCACTTACATTCTCCAGTTCAGGTTTTGTTGAATAATCCACTCACTCCTGATCTCATATTCATGGATTCTCTCGGCGTTTATAATAAAACTCAGTGTTTTATTCAGACGGTTTCTCTCATTATGTTCTCGCTCTGAGGACAGCGCTTCATAATGCCGACGTGATGAGGGTCAAGTGGAGAGACGTGAATAATAACGGAACAATGAGAGGACCTGTTTATGATAAATACATGTGTGAGAGAAAGAGCGAGGGCAGAGGTGAAGACACGTTTAAACAGAGACAAGAAGACGTGATCAGTCATTTTAAAGGTAGGGCTGTATTTGCAAGTGAAAAGACTGAAAAGGGATCTTTCCTTCTGGAATATCGAGCTGATGAACCAGAAGGTGAGAGAGAGAAGACACAGCAAATATGCAACAAGAAAACACTTATCTAAAAATAAAAGCACATTTCAGGCGGCCTAAATGCTCTGCCCTAACATAAGTGCAAATTATGATTTAAAAAACATTTACGTGACCTTCTCGCTGCCACATTATTCTTATGGCTGAAAGTCATAACTTTTGGACGCCTTTATGAGGAAATAAATGGACCATAGTTCATATGAGCTGGAAGAGAGGGCTTTGAACTTTGGGACAGTTTTTATTACAGAGAAATCAGCGATATGATAAGACTAGTAATCTGTATTTTGAGCGTTTCCATGGTGGAATTTTCAGTGTCTCCACCTCAGTTTTAAATAAGGCTCTTTAAAATGTTGTGATGTCACGTGAACGCAACCTATTGACCAAAAAGTTCAGATTGTTCAACCTGAGCGAGGAGGGCGGTGGAGGCGAAATGGCTGAATCGCTCCACCTGCGCGTCAACTGTTCCTCTTGGTTTTGTTTAATGTGCATGTTGTTTGTGTCTTATTTTGACATGTCTGTTCTGTCCTGGTGGTTTTGCTTTTCCCTTGTGCTGATCACCTGCCCCGCCCTGATGTGTTTCACCTGTTCCCTGTGTATTTAGAGCCCTGTGTTTTCCCTCTGCTGGATCAGTGTCTGTGTGATTGTGCTCAGCTCTGTCCTGCTGCACCATTGCCTTTGTCTTGGAGTTTTCCATTAAGTGTATTTTGCTGTTTAGGTTCTCCCTTTAACACATGACAGCCCTAATCGCTGAGCTCTACTACATCTATCGCACCTTTCCTTCGCTCCTCAGTGAACCTGAGGGAGAACATGTCCCGTGGCAGGTGTGGGTAATGACTGTGTACAGAGCACTGAGCGCACCTGCTGTTTACATTTGGGGTCAGCCCTATGTTCCCTGGTACCTATGTTCTATTGATTAAGATTAGGCACCAGCCCACTATCCTCATGGCTAGGGCAGGGTCAGGGTTAAGCTGATTGTTACATGCATGATGTTTTACTCTCATGACTTGTGATTGGATGACGTACCCACGCACCTGTACAGTTTTAATGTATGCCTTACTAATGCATGCACCTGACTCGGCCCGTTCTCCTTCCTCTCTCTGTCGTCTGTCCTCTCTTACTCTTTTGTTTCCCCTTTTCTCCCACCAGGCCCAGATGTGGTGAAGAGGTTACAGTCATTGGGATAAAACGTTTGCAATATTAAGTAAAATTATATAATATGAAAAGTTAAAATGCACGGCATATTTAACTGTTTAAAAACACACTAAAGCATGCAGTTAAAATCAGGAGGAGAAGGAGCTAAACTAAACATTCTATCCCTATCTTGTGTAGGGTCTCTTACAGCACCCGGTAAACCGCCCGTGTGCGCAGTGACCGCAATGACCACCAGACGCCCCCAGACTCAAAGATCTGGAGTAGGTTGGAGACGCAAGAGCACGATCACTACGAGCACCGGATCGTTGGTTATCTGAAAGGGAGGGGAACTGTACTTCATCCTCCACTGAAAGGATTCGGTCAAGCGATGGCACAGTATCTGAAACATGTAGGTATGTTGCTATCCCGAGATCCCGGCCACCGTGTTGGTCCATATTCACCTGTGCACAGTCAGGTATGATGGGGTTTGGGGTCATCATCAATTATCTCTCCGTGTGTGTTCATGTTTGGACATTTACACATGATTCCTTAGCATGACGTAGACGAAACCCTCTATTTCCGCCTCGTTTAAGATTCATTCCGTTCCATGCTGAATTTCGTTTGATACCCCAGCTATCAACATTTCTGTCAACTTTGGCACCCCAAAAACACAGACCAGACAAATGGGATTTCATCAAAAGTAGATAGGATGGTAATAAAACAGTTCAACTACATACTGGTGAAATGTCATTGCAGTCTGACGCCGAGAAGTGTTCGTGTTTGTTGGTGCCGTTGACTCTGCTGTGCTGGTCGAGCATCGCAGTGGTCGTAAAATCACCAGATATGGGGCTCCAAATCCGCTAAAACCATCCTATCGTCACCATATTAAAAAATAGTATAATGATAAAAATTTTAAAAAATTAAAAATTTGGGTCACAAGTCAGATTTCATTTTCCTATGTTTTTCCATTCAAGTGAAGTGCCACTATTGGGCCCAATTAGACGATAAAATAAATGCTGTAACTTCCTTTCTATTTATCACAAAGGGATTTTCTGGTATGTTGGTCCTGTTTATATCCATTGACTTTGAAATATTTTGCAACATACCTAAAACATGGGACGGCTCGTCCTGAGTCACTAACAGGGATTGAACCATAGTGGTGGTGTTTGGGTGAAGGCGGGCTTTATAGCGCTTTCTGGCCCAACCCAAAGCTACACCAAAGGCCGTTGCATTAAACGGCAAATTGTGGTAGGTAGAAATAACCTTACTGTAATGGTTCTGTAATATATTTAGGTTTTCCGACAACCGGGCGGCACGGTAGCACAGCGGTTAGTGCTCGTGCTTCACAGCTAGAAGGTCCCTGGTTCGATTCCCACCTGGACGGGGCCTTCTGTGTGGAGTTTGCATGTTCTCCCCGTGTCTGCGTAGGTTTCCTCCGGGTACTCCGGTTTCCCCTACTACTAAAAACATGTACAATAGGCCAGGATGAATGAGAGTGTGTATGAGAGTGTGCATGGGGGACGACGGATGGAAATTAGCCTAAGGCTACAATCCGGTGTGGCTTGTTTACATGCATGAGACCCATGTATGTTCATTAACATGCACTGTCCCGACCAAATAAACCAATAAATAAAAACCAGTGCCTGGTATTTTGTCTAGCCTGGTGAGACCAGAATGATTCCCCTCTGTATTTTTTTATCCAGCGGGGATCAGTCTGGTCACCCTGCCCTCGTTCGCGGCTTCCACAAAATCAATCCGTTCCCGTGCAATCAGATTCGTTTATTTGCCGTGACGTGTTGTTAGCGAGCAGCGTCACTCACGTGACGCGGAAGTCCCTCAATAACAATCTACGAACGACGCACGAAAGAGAGAAAGCGTGTCTCCAATCGGCGGTAAATGACCAAAAACACATCGACAGTAGGGGAGTTTCGTGATTCATAATCCTGCGCAAATATTAACGCAAAACCGCTAATAACACCACATCAACGGCAGACGCCCCCTTCGCTGATTGGTTTACTCCGCTTCCTGTTTGCTTGCGTATCTACCGCTGTGGGAAATGGATTTGACGCAACGGTGACCAGACTCACTCGCTGGTGCAGCGGTGAGTCTGGATTTTTCCAGGCTAATTTTTGTCCACCGCTTGACGTACTTCCTCAGTGGGGGAGGAAAGACGAATGAAAAAGGTGAGTTCTTTAACCTGTTTTAACATGCCTTTAGGTGGATTCTGAGTTTGGATAGCCCTCTCAATCACAGACAGATGATGTACAGCCTGGAGAAGCTTAAACATAGCCTTGGCTAATCCCTTGTGGGCTCATCTAGTGACTGATTTCCGTGTACAAAGTGGGCATTTGGAGTTCTGTCTGTCCCTAAACCTAATCTGGGCTGTGAGTCCAACCCTACTCCGTTCCCTGGACCACACCGAAATGCCTGCGGTCTAACAACCCCGCCCTGTTTGTGTGTATGCAGAGTGCCCACCTGACGTGACGATGCCATGGCTCCTCAAACCAGTTGGATCCCCCATGGCCCAGACCAGGATGGCGCTGGATACTGCATGCGATCAATGTTCTTCAGGTGTCAGTCCAGATGTGTCCGAGGCCTAGGCTGTGGGGTGGCCTGCAGCAGATGGCTTAGCACATCAGAGCCCAGACGACAGCTTGTGTTTTGAACATTGGAGCCATTGTTTGAGTCACAGGATCAATAGACCTTTTTCACGAAACCCGGAAATAGTCCACGGTCACTTCCGGTTGGCTTATTTTTTCTACAGGTTTGATTAAGTTGCCAGCTGTAACATTTGCTGATGTAGAGGCTATCACAGAGGCAAATTCGTCAACTAATAAGCGTGACAAGGGCTATAAATTCTACCATGAAGAATTTATTCACAGTTATCAAGGTAAGAAAAGACGAAAGCTAAAATGCTAACAACGATTAGCATTAGCTCTTGTTTAGAGAATCTTTGACTTTATGCAGCACAGCTATTAATTGGGCTACCTTTACTTTGACATTATCAATATGTGATTTCCATGTCAATGTTCATCAATCATAATACCTAGAAACTTAATCTCATGTGCCCTTTCAATTTCTAATCCGTTAATAAACAATGACATATTTCCTTTTACTACAAAAAATCATAAACTTTGTCTTGCTAATATTTAGGGACCATTTGTTGGCACTGAACCACCTCATCATTTTCTGAAATTCATTCTCTACGATTTGTAAGACAACTTTTATATTTTTTCCTGAATAGAATAAAGTGGTGTCGTCCGCAAATAGAATGCACCTAAGTAACTGAGACACAGACACAATGTCATTTACATATAGAAGAAAAAGTATAGGTCCTAGGACCGATCCTTGTGGTACCCCGCAAGTTATGTTACAATTGTTAGACTTTATGCTGTTAATTTCAACAAATTGACTTCTGTTTTTTAAGTAGCTGGTAATCCATTGGTTTGCCACACCTCTGATACCATATTTAATTAATTTATGCAACAATATTTTGTGGTCCAACGCATCAAATTTTTGAAGATCTACAAAGATGCTACTAAATAGTGCTTTTTGTCTATAGCATTGGCGATTTCTTCAGTTAGTTCCATAATTCAGGTGGTGTCATACCACCTTTGCTCTGCCCAATCCCGTCAGATCTTGGAAGCTAAGCAGGGAAGGGCCTGGTTAGTACTTGGATGGGAGACCGTTTGGTAACACCAGGAAGCCTAGCGAATGTAATGAGTGAGTGAGTGGTTGGTGGTGATCGGAGGGGCCGATGGCGCAGACTGGTTGCCTCGCTTCCTTCAGTCTACCCTAGGGCAGCTGTGGCTACAACAGTAGCTTACCACCACCGAGTATGGAGTGAATGAATAATGACGACAGTGTAGCGCTTTGAGAAACTTGGTAATACAGGCTTGTAAAGCGCAATACAAAGGTAAGGCATTATTATTATTATTTATTATTATAATTGCTGTAGCAGTTGAGTGATTAGGACGAAACCCATATTGGCTGTTACTTAAAATCTTAAATTCAGTTAGAAATTTGTTCAGTCTAATCGCAAATAACTTCTCCAGAATTTTAGAGAACTGTGGAAGTAATGATATTGGTCTATAATTAGAAAATTCTGATTTATTTCCTTTTTAAAGAGTGGAATTACTTTGGCTATTTTACTATCCCTGAAGTAAATGACAAATTACAGATATAGGTAAAAGGCTCAATAATAACATCTATAATTTGTTTTATCAATACCATATTCATATCAGTATAATCATTTGATTTTTTATTGGCACATTTATCATACAATTATCTGAATTGAGCTCAACAGTCCTGCCTACTTCCTGTTCTTTAGTGAGAGTCCGAGGTATAAATCCCATTTAATTCATTGACTCTGAGAAATATTAAGAGTTTAAAAGCTCAACACAGACTCGTGCTAAAACACACAATTTTTCACAATTTATCTAAAATGTTATAACTGAAAGAAATGTCACCATATTTTCAAGTATTTAGTGGGATTCTTTGTGTAAATATCCATGCCATGGTTGGCAGTTAGCACCAAAGCTGATTACCATGTGTCGTGCTTTTTAACTCTTTTTTTTTAATCAATAGATGAAATCAATGGGGTTTTTACTTGCAACACACGTCCAAGACTGGAAGTGGGCGGGACTTTGTTCTACAGGGCTTGGTGTCATTAAAGCTAAATTTAGACAAAAAGGTTAATTTCTAGTATGATAATTCTTCACATGCATTTTTATGTTACATTTGCTTGTGTTTTTTTTGTCTGGTAGTCAAGTAGGTAGTTTTGTCATGTTTTTGTATTACAGTATAATAAATTGTGTAATAAAGAAGCTGCAATAATCTTGATGGTCTGTTGATTCTAGAACATTGTTTCAATGTCAAATCAATGAAATATTAATGCTTAATACTGTTAAATCCATGTTGATTCAATATTGATGTAGTGTTGAAAATTCAGCGTTGTTTCAATGTTGATAATTCTAGTTGATCTGATGTTGTTTCAATGTCATAATCAATGAAAGATCAACATTCAACATAACGAGCAACGTTGACGCCATTTCAACGTCAGAAATCAATGTTGATTCAATGAAAAAGCCTGACGCTAGATCAACGTTGATTCAATGACATGTTGCTATCTGGGGTGTGTGTGAATGCATGAGGTGATCAGAGTTGGTGCAGATGTGTGCAGATGTGACAGCGCTTCTGTCAGTCTCCCCCAGAGGAAACTGAAGCTACTAATGTAGTTTACCACCACCGAGTATGGAGTGAATGTAAAATGCTCTCATGCAAATCGCTTTGTGACCATGTCTTATATAAATAAAGATCTTCTTCTTCTAAACAACCAAATTCGCAACTGGTCTGGCCCTCGTGGAAAGTTCAAATACCCAATGTGGCCCAAAAACTTTGCCCATATCTGTTCTAGGACCTTTAATAAAAACGGCTTAGTCTGTTGCACGACCAACACTGGGTTTGCATTTTTATCCCCCGCTCATAATAAGCTCAAGCTCCTGTACAGTTACATCAGTGGTTCTCAACCTTTTATCCTTGAAGCCCCCCTGCACGCGCTGTAGTCGGGCCGCGCCCCCCCAGTCCAAACTGTGGCCCCCACAAATGTATCAAAACATGAAAATAATTTGCTAATACGTATTTATTTCAAAGAAATAAACTATTTCTATAGACTATTTATTTTGCTCAAATAATATAATTGATGATGTGACCCTCTGACCAGGCAAAGCTCTGGACCTGCCCCCCAGGTTGGGAACCACTGAGTTACATCATCCAAATGTACATTTAATCTGCGTCTCTTTTAGAAGGTTCCTCCTGCTGAGGACCAGGCTGTGCTGAAATATAGATCCAGTGCACTGTGTAATGTCAGATGATCCTGATCCGCCTCAAAAGCTTTGTTTCCAAAACAAGTACAAGCAGAAAGTCAGAACACGAGCCTCAGATCAAACGCTGCTCTGCTTCAGAGCTTTAGCTGGAACTTACCCTTCACTGATATGTACTTTTCTTCTTTTTTCACTATCGTTTCATATAATGTGGTTCAGTGAACTCCATATCCCAGAGTCTCTTTGTGAAGTAGTTCATTTACACCTCTCAAACTCACACTTCCTCAAAGACAAAAGAGACTGTCGCGTCTCAAAGTGTCAAATTATACATATTCAATAAGGCACAATGGAAACGCAATGAAAACGTACATTTGCAAACAAACCTCTTGTTTTGAAGGTGATTTTTCTGGCGCATCACTTTTATTGCAGATACTGAGTCTGTATAATTTGACACTTTGAGACGTGACAGTCTCTTTTCTCTTCGAGGAAGCGTAAGGTTTGACAGTTTGAAGAGAGGAGTAAAGGATCTCGCTAGAAGCTGATCGAACTACATCACAGAAACTTCACAGAAACTTCACAGACTCCGGACGCTCTAAGTCTGCTATAAATGCTTTCTGGTTCCAAAAAAAAGAACATATTTAAAAAATCATATTTACAATTGTATTATTGTCACCTTTGGTGCCTCTGAAATGTTGGATGTTTGAAAAAGAAACTCCTCGACCCAGAAACTCCTTAATTTGATATTTGTGAGATGAAGCCGGTCCAACATGAATGAGGCCGAGCTGGAAGAAAAGATTGTAAATGTTAGAGCCTCTAAGGGCGTGCTCACACTTGGAGCTCGTGTGAGGAAAGGTCTGGATGCCCCAAACAAACCGAGCCGCGGCCGATAAGAGCAGCACGAGGAGTTGTTTGTTTACATGCGCAACATGTTTAATGCGTAAGGGAAGAAAATCTGTTTGCTCATGATTCGTCTTTTGTTCCCCTGTTTTTGTATTTTATCTTTGGTCTCGTTCTGTTTTTTATTTTGAAATGTCTGTTCTGTCCTTGTGATTTTACTTTCCTTGTGTTAATCGCTTGCCCCGCCCTAATGTGTTTCACCCTGTGCCCCGTCATGTCAGCGTCAGCCCTTTCAGTTTTGTTATCTTTAGGCCCGAGCGCCATCAGGGCTGGCGAAGGGGCTCTTGCAATCGTATAAAGTGCGTGGAGCGCACAAAACGAGCGCAAAGCACTCCCCTCCTCTCAAACACTCACTAACGTGCTCTTCTTGTCGTGCACGTCACGTGCACATACATATATAATGCAAAAATCAACATTGTAATTATACAGAGCCCATAAAAGTCAATGGGCGACTGAGAGCCCTGGGTCACTGACGGGCACTTTGTGCCCGTCAGTGACCCAGGACCTCTACCATGAGGTAGGAATGCGCGAGCACTTTCCGAAAATATATAGTTTATGGTACCCGCGTAAGCGGGAACATTGTTTTCGTATGGGAATATTTAGGCCCGAGCGGCCTGCCGTCGCAAGGGCCTATTGTAATCGGAGCGCACTGTACCTAGGTGCGCGGAGCGCACGAAAACAGCGCAAAGCGCTGTCCCCATGTCAACCGTAAACTCACCGTGTAAAACAGTGACTGCCCACACCTCTGGTGTGGGCCCTGTATACTTATAATTGCATGAAAATGAATGGGGGTATATGGCCAACTGTCATACGGAGGTGGATGACGAGCGCGAACAGTGGCGCGACAGCGCCACCTACAAAAGTGAAAATACATTGCGCCTATGGAGGAGGGACCAACGTCAACTTTGTCGTAGAGCGACGGGATTCGGTACAGACATTCATCATGTGACGACAAACAAAAAAATATTATTGTGGCCACGCCCCCTGACAAACCGGAAGTCCGCCATTTTGACAGGAAGGTGGGAAAATGCTGAGTCAGCGTTTTCGCTGACGTCGCATTTTAACTAACTCCTCCTAGGGCGTTTCACCAAATGAGCTCCAAATCGCTCCAGCTCATCTCGAGATGTGGGGTATCAAAAGTTATCCAAATTTTTTGGCTAAGTTTTACGGTTTGTGTGCGGCGAAGCCACAATCTTTACGAAGAATTTTGCGACTTATCGTAAACAACAAATTGCTCCCATTCGCACAACCAAACTCCGATTAAAAATCGGAAATATACATTTATTGACCTTTCGCCCCCGGACACAACAAATGTTTTTCGAGCTAAAGAAGAAAAGAAAAAACAGAAACAAATGTCAAAAATGTCAAAAAGTGACATTGGGCGCGATAGCGCCCCCTCTAGGCTGAGAAGAAAAATGCATTATCGGAAAAAAATTTGTTTCTCGGAAATGGATGAAATTCGGTACAAAAATAGTTGATGGCATCCTGATCAAAAAAGCCAATGGGACCCATACCGTATTTTGTACGATGTTGCCATGGTGATGCCCGGGGCCCCCCATGTTAATCTAATGGGACTGACAAATCTCACATTTACACAATTACTGCACGTTAGCGCCCTCTGTAAGGAGCTTGTGGACAGTAGTCATTGAAGTACGGCCCGTCAGGGCCGTCTGATGCTGCTTGTGAAATAAAAAGATTTGGGCGCGCTAGCGCCTCTGCAGGTTGGAGCCATTATTCACATGGAGAGGCTAAAAATGTAGTTTGGATGTTTACTGAGAAAGATTTATGGCACATCAGGGCAATAAAATGTAGTAGGCACATTAGCGCCCTCGGTAGGGTTACAAATGCGCTAAAGGAGGCACGGCCCGCGAGGGCCGTTCGATGCCGCTTGCGGCTTTAATATTCTTTCTTTCTTTCTTTCGCACCGTCGCAATTTTCATTCAGTGATCGACGAAAAGTCACCGATTTTGGCCCAAAATTCAAACCCGATCCGACGCAACTTTTGACTATTTCCGCCATATTGGGTGTCGGCCATTTTGGATGACAGCCCGCGAAGCGGGAATCCGCCTTTATTTTTCACTTTGTACAAAATCTATCTCCTCCTAGAGCGTTTATCGGAACGACCTAATTTTGGGTGGAAAATAATCTTGAGAAGTAGAACTTTAAAAGTTATCCAAATTACTTTTCTAAGTATTACGGTTTTTATGCGGCGAAGCCGCAAACTGTACGAAGTATTTTGAGATTTTTCGCAAACAAAAAATGGCTCCCATTCGCACATATGAAGCCCGATTTCCCTCATTTTGTTATCAGTTGTTAAAGTCACAGTCCTAAACACTTTCATTTTGCAAAATTCAAATTGGGCGCGATAGCGCCCCCTATAGGAATTATATGGAGAGTACAAATTTTAGTTTTACGAAAATTAAAATAATTTGGCACAAAATTCTATTCGGTCGTTCCGATCAGAAAAGTCAATCACACCCATGCCATATTTTTCACGGTGTTGCCGTAGCGATGACCAGAACGTCCCATTTTATTCTGATGGAAAAATGTTAAACTCCATAATTCAGCGAGAAGTGAGGAACCAAAGGATTATCCAACGTACTTGGATAACCTTTGTGGATGTTCTGCGGTGCAGCCGCAACCCTAAGTAAAATGTAAAAATATGCTTCAGTTTGCAGATATAGTGTGATACAAATTCATACTAATTTTTCTCTGTATAATGTCAAAATTGAGTGCGCATTAGCGCATTCCAAAAATCCTAAAACTAAGACCCTTGGGAAAAAGTTAAAAAACAAACATAAAGGCAGTAGCAATACCATAATTTTAGATTGAGGGAGACAAAAGGGCGCGAAGCGCCCCCTTGCTTTAGGCAGGGCGGTCGGCGAGGGCCGATAATCGCCGCTTGCGGCTATATTTGCTGTTGAAGTTGAAACCCAGTGTTGTTAGATGTGTTCTATTCTGCAAAAAGATTTCAGTGCTTTCATGTTTTAAGAACATGTCCTGCATGCTTTGGCGGGACTCGGTACGGCCCTGACCATGGACAGAGGGGCCAGGACTCTGCATCTGACTATCCTGTTTGTCAAACGGTCGCTATTGTAAAACACACAGGATTTCACACATGGCTGGGGTGTTCTGTCGAAATCGCTTCCCTTGTCTTAACATAGATCCCAAGGTTCTTTGTACCGAATTTCATCCATTTCCAAGAAACTAATTTTTTTCCGATAATGCATTTTTTCTTCTCAGCCTAGAGGGGGCGCTATCGTGCCAAATGTCACTATTTCACATTTGTCGTGTCCGGGGGTGAAAGGTCAATAAAATGTATATTTCCGATTTTTAATCGGAGTTTGTTTGTGCGAATGGGAGCATTTTGTTGTTTACAATGAATCGCAAAATTCTTCGTAAAGATTGTGGATTCGCCGCAAACAAACCGTAAAACATAGGCAAAAAATCCGATTAGGTTCATTAGGTCTTCAAATTAATATTGTAGCTCTTATTCCTATAGACAGACCTTAATGTTAGTTTTTCGTACCTGACGGTTTCGGCTACAACTGTGGCCTTCCTCAGAGGTTGTCACGTGATGTTGCTGTGACGTGTCTGGTCAGCTGATTTATACAGTTTTTGGCACTGTCTTCCTGCTTGTGGTAGCAGGCTGACAGCGCCATCTGCAGTCCGACTTCTTCAGAACTGTGTCCCAGATGTGGGAAAGTTGGTATGCCCCCTCGACCCGGTTCACAGTCTGGGGGGCGCGTTTCCGGATCTCGATGGCTTCTCTGATCCAACGGTGGTGTTTGTTGCTCTCGGTGCCGATGATATGGGCATTGTCCCAATCCATCAGATGGCTCTCCCTCTTGCAGTGGTCTGATATGGCAGACTTCAGCTGTTCTTGTTCTGCTTGTCGTCTGGTGGCTCGTGTGCACGCTTTTGATGTTTCTTTTTCACATTCTGTTCGATGTTCCTTCTTCCTGATGTTGAACGCTCTGCCAGTTTCCCCCACGTATGATTTGTTGCACGACAAACAAGGTATCTCATATATCACATTACATTTGTGTTGTTGGTCTATTTTGTCCTTTGGGTGAACTAACAACTGTCGTAGTTTTTTGTGAGGTTTGACCGGAGTGTTGATGTTATGCTTGTACATGGCCCTCTGTACCTCTCTGTGACCCCCTGACATATGGAAGTATGACCATGGCCCTGTTTTGTTTTTCATTGCTTCTGTTTGTTTTTTGTTTTTCTTGATTGTGTTCTGTTTGGCTTGTTGCCGCCCTTTCTCTATGGCCCACTTCGGGTAGTTGCAGGTTCTAAGTGCCTTTGTAATGTACTGTTCCTCCTCCTTTCTGTCTTTGTCTTGGGTGATGAGATTGGTGCGTTCGAACAATGTTCTTACCACTGAGAGTTTGTGATTTATGGGATGTTCTGATGTCCAAAGGAGGTATTGATCTGTGTGAGTGGGTTTTCGATATATTTGCATTTTATGCTGCCGTCCTCCAAATGTTTTATGTCCAGGTCCAGAAAGTTTATTGTGCTGTCCTTTTCTTCTTCGTGAGTGAATTTTATATTGTTTGTTTCGTCCAATGTGTTGAGGTGATCAGTGAGTTCTTGCGTATGTCCTGTTTTTATTATTTCCAAAACGTCGTCCACATACCTTTTCCATAGGGAGAGGCCGCAGTGCGCTGGTGCTGTTTGGAGGGCCCGGGCTTCAAGATCTTCCATGAAAAAACCACTCATAATGGCCGACAACGGGTCCCCATAGCGAATCCTTCCTTCTGCCTGTAGATGGTACCCCGGTACTGGAAATAGGTGGAGGTAGCGACGAACTCCAATAGCCTTGTGATGTCCTCAGCGGTGAGCGCGGTCCGCTTGTGCAGCGCTTTGTCCTGTTCTAGGCGGTTGTGTACTATGTGGATGGTGACGGTTATGGGTGTTTTTGTAAATAAAGAAACCACATCATGTGAAACAAATATTTCATCTTTTTGAATTCTTATGTCCTTAAGTTCCTGGGCCAGTTCTCTGGCATTTCTACAGTGTTGGTCTGTGAGTCCAAGGAGAGGTTTTATGAGGTCAACCAGTGCTTTGGACAGGTTGTATGTCACGGACCCAATGCTATCCACAATGGGTCTCAGCGGTGTTCCTGGTTTATGTATTTGGGGGTACCATATATTCTTGGGATGATGCTAGCTGTGGGGATGAGATGATTATATGTCTCCTTATTTATTTTCTCTTCTTTGAGAAGGGGGGTGAGTAGTGACTTAAGGGCCTTCTTTTTCCTCTCTGTTGGATCTTTCTTCAAGACTTCGTATGTGTTGTTATCATTTAACATGGTGCTCATCTGTTGCTCATATTGTTTTGTGTCCATGATTACAGTGGCTCTCCCTTATCTGCTGGAAGGATTGTTATGCTACTATCTTTAGCTAGCGCTTGTGCTGCGTTTACTTCTTGCTTTGTCATATTTCCGGGTGGTAGTCTAGCGGTTTTTAGAATGCCTGCGACCTCGTTTCTTAGCTCCGACTTTTTCCCTGATCTTCTATTGCCTTACACGCTATTTCTGTGGCTAGAATGAAATCCTCGTAGGGGATTTGTTTGGTGTGATCGCGTAGTTTAGCCCTCGCGCTAACACGTTCTGCTCGATGGTGGATAACGGGCGTCCAGAGATGTTATGCACCCATTTCCTTATTGTTGTGTGATTCATGTGACGCTTGCTGCCTAGTTTGTTTTGTGTCAATCTTTGTAACTTTCTAACCTGTCTATTTTTGTTTCCATGAATTCCCGTTCATGTGCGTGTCTTAGATGTTCCTCCATTTGTGTCTGCTTGTCCTTGTCCATAGTGTATGTTGTATTGAAAAATGTTATGCGTTCCTGTAGTAGCATATCAATGCTCTTTACCTTGTTTGCCGTGCAACGAATCCTTTCTTTAAGCAATGCACTGCGAGCCTTCCCGACGATCCTTCTGCGTTCTGTGTTGGGATTGGGTTCTTTAGATTTAGGCTTGGTGGTATTATGCCTTCGTCCCGGCAACGTAGGTTGAACCTAAGGTGATTCCGGAAACGCGCCCGCTTCTGTTCCAGCTGTTCAATACGGCGGAACTCTTTGACACAAGTTTGTCCATGATTTCTTTCAATAGTCCGATTAGGTTCATTAGGTCTTCAAATTAATATTGTAGCTCTTATTCCTATAGACAGACCTTAATGTTAGTTTTTCGTACCTGACGGTTTCGGCTACAACTGTGGCCTTCCTCAGAGGTTGTCACGTGATGTTGCTGTGACGTGTCTGGTCAGCTGATTTATACAGTTTTGGCACTGTCTTCCTGCTTGTGGTAGCAGGCTGACAGCGCCGGAAACGCGCCCCCAGACTGTGAACCGGGTCGAGGGGGCATACCAACTTTCCCACATCTGGGACACAGTTCTGAAGAAGTCGGACTGCAGATGGCGCTGTCAGCCTGCTACCACAAGCAGGAAGACAGTGCCAAAAACTGTATAAATCAGCTGACCAGACACGTCACAGCAACATCACGTGACAACCTCTGAGGAAGGCCACAGTTGTAGCCGAAACCGTCAGGTACGAAAAACTAACATTAAGGTCTGTCTATAGGAATAAGAGCTACAATAGGCAAAAAATGTTGATAACTTTTGATGCCCCACAATCTCGAGATGAGCTGGAGCGATTTGGAGCTCATTTGGTGAAACGCCCTAGGAGGAGTTCGTTAAACGCTGACTCAGCATTTCCCAGACTTCCTGTCAAAATGGCGGACTTCCGGTTTGTCAGGGGGCGTGGCCACAATCATATTTTTTGTTTGTCACATGACGAATGTCTGTACCGAATATCGTCACTCTACGACAAAGTTGACGTTGGCCCTCCTCCATTGGCGCAATGTATTTCACTTTTGTAGGTGGCGCTGTTGCGCCATTTTTTATTTCCCCAATAGGAACACACATTTAAATTAATTTTTCACCGGACCTGAATCAAAGTTTGGTGAGTTTTCAACTATGTTCAGGGGTCAAATTTCTGCTCAAAGAGCAGAAGAAGAAAGAAGAATTAAGCCGCAAGCGGCGATAAAGGCCCTCGCCCCTGGCACCGCCCCCTTGTGACGCCCCCCTTGTGACCGCCCCTGCTCGCTCTCGCCCAAACCTGCTCTCGCCTCGGCCTTAGACCCAACCCGGCCTCACTCTTGCGCCCGCTAGCTCTTGCCCCGGCAAGTTTTTCGCATGTTTTTTTGTAGCGAGAGGAAGCAGGTTTATCGAGAGGAAGGAGCCTACCGCAGAGCGGAGCGCAGTGGCGTGCTGGGTAATTGGGAGAGTGGAGACGTTTCCCGGTGGGCCGCTCAGTTGCGGTGCTTTTGGGCTGAAAAAATGTAATAATGAATTCATAACAGATGCACAGTTGCGCCATTCATGGTGGAAAGGCTTTAACTGGGCTGCAGCAGGAGCCTGGGCTGCTGTTCCAGATATAAAGTAAGTAACACAAGCGTAACTGTCATGTAATGTATAAAAAATAATGACTGACATCTCAAAATCAGGAAAAAAAGTTGCATCAAACTCTTAATTATTTTGGCAGGAAGATACTATTTGACGTTGAACTAACCACAGGGGTGTTTAAGTGGAACACCCCCTGCTTTAGTTGAAGTTGGTGCAGTCCAATCCAGCAGAGAATAGTGTCTGCAATGGTCTGCACGAGTAAAGAGGGAAAAGGCAGTGAAAGGTAGAGAAATTGACAAATACATAATTGTGTCTGCATAACTTGGTGCTCATTGTGGAGTTGTATCAGGCTGAGACAATGTGTGCAGCGGCTCATGTGAAAAGAGAAAGCATTCTAAAAGTGATATGTGCCGTGTTTGAACTGGAAACCTCTTGCATCAGAGACCAGCACACTATCACTAAGCTATATCCATACCAATGATAGCCTGATGTGGGCTAGTTGTCTTTAAATCTCCGGGTTGGAAAATAGGTCCAGCATGGCACTGGAGGAGAGAGTTCAATTCAGACATTTCCTCCTAGTTTTGCCTCTCTTGGTTCCCTACTGTCCCCACAAGTCTTTCTGTGTAGTTGCACATATTTCTAAACTGTTCTTTCTTTGTTTTTAATGAGGGTGGGACCATAGAAGCCGATTAATGTTCTTCCCAGTAGGTGGCCTGTTATAAAAAAAATAAAAAAATGATTGGTTTGGGTGGGAATTGATCCAGCAAACATGTGATTGTGAGTCCATCACTATACCAATGGAGCTAAGGCAGCTATAGCTGAGAGGACCTTGGATTAATATTATAAGAAGCACTGAGCTCATGCATTTGCAGAAAACTGACACAAAGCTTTACAGTTCAGGCAAGATTAATTGAATCATTTTATAATTAGAGTGAACTCGACAGGGAGACAAATATTTGAGAGGATGCTTATGCCATTCAGCAACCTCGATGGGTGAAATAATATTTTGATCAGACCCATTTAGTAGGAGGAACGCACAGGGAGACGGACAGGAAACAGCCAAACTGATCTTTCTGTGATTGTGCAGTCCAAAAAAGCTGAAATTGGAGCAAAAAACGTTCAAATTAAAGCTTCTTTCTGTGACAGAAGGGTAGTAAAACTACGTATGACTCTATAAGTGTGGCTTTTGTGAATAAAGGGGAATTTGGGAAAAATGGACGATTTTCAGGAGAAACTGACAGAGGCCAACATGCTGCCAGAAGAACAACTCTGGCTATTTTGACGGTGGATGGGCGGGTCACATGCCACTTAGAAGCCACTTAGACGCCACGCTGTTGTGCCAGTTTGCTCAGGCATAATAAGTGGAGTGGTTAACTTGAACCCCACATATTATACATTGTCGGAAAGCTCTAAAAAAGGCGCACGTGACTGTCAAGGTCATTGGTCGCTGCAGAGTATGCAGTGACCAACATGTGTAGATAAGTTAGAAGTGATCAGTAGCTCATTCGGACAAACGCCCTAGGAGGAGTTCGTTCAAATGCCACATGAGCGTAAACGCGGCCTCATTTTTCCACTCAAAATAGGGGACTTCCTGTTTGTCAGGGGGTGGGGGCCACAATGTTTTTTGCTGGTCATCACTTGAACAATGTCTGTGCCGAACGGCGTGACTGTCCGCCAAAGTTCGTTGAGGCTCCGGCTCATCAAATGTTTTTCGGTGAATTTTAATTGAGTTTTCGTGCATGTTCAGGGGGTCAAAATCCAGTTTCCGTGGGAGGAAAGAAGAAAGAAAGAAAGAAAAATAATAATATTTTTTACAAAAACAATATAGCCGTGTTCCCGCCCACCACACATTATACATGTTTGGAAAGCTCTAACCAAGAGCGATGCATTTGTCGGGGTCATTGGTCGCTGTCGTGTCTGTTGTGCGCGTGATTGGCCGCAGAGGTCCACATTGCGTTGCAGAAACAATAGGCCCTTACGCCATGTATGGCGTAAGGGCCTAATAAGGGTAGCGGTTGCCATATTATACATTTTCGGAAAGCTCTGACTAAGGCGCATGTGAGTGGCGGGGTCTTTGGTCACTGCCAAGTATCCAGTGAGTAAGGGATACATGCACATGTATATATGTATAAACCTGCTGCCCCTGGTGTTCGCTCTGAGTTGTTGCAGCCGTGTTGGATGTGACGAACTTTATCCACACAAGCAGCAGATCGTGAGGCATTTTAGCTCCTCTTTAAGGCCCTTAAATAACCTTTGTACAATTCATGAAAGTAGTTCATTAATAAAAACTGCTCCTTAATGTGTGTGAGAGCCGTTTGGAGCCGTAATAGAATTCAATTCTGAATAATTGGCACAGAGTTCAGAGTCAGAAAACATTTTATTGCGATTGTCAGTGAAAGGTTTAACTAGAAATTTGCTTCAGTGCAATGGTGTGACATGAAACAGAAAATATCCACAGGGCAGGCATTTCAAAATAAAACAAAGTAAGGTTTTTTAGCATTAAAATTTGTTCAAAGTGTTTTTCCAAATAATAGTAAACTTTGGACCTGGATTTCTATGCAGGTAAAGACCAGGTTTTAGCTTCACAAAAAAAAAAAAAAAAAAAAAACACACCATGAAAGCAATTACCTTTCTCACATCGATTTGTTATTTTAAAGCCACACCACATAGAATTTTCACCCAATAAATAAAATTGAAATAAAAGCATTTTTTTTATGACAGATCCAATTTAGCTCCTTCCTTTAGATACTTCAATCTAACTGACTTACATTTTATACACTTTGGAGTTGGAAAATGTTTAGATATTTTTTTATTTAAGCTAAAACGTTAAAGCTCACTTGCATCATAATCGGGAACACGGTGCACAGAAAACACAAATGCACAATAAGCAGCAGACACGTGAAGTCCAAATACGAGCTCACAGATGGGCGGTAAGAGGTTATTTAGTGTTCATGAGTCTGATGTTTATGTGGAGGGAAGTTCTTCTGGACCATAGGGGGAGGGTCAAACAGTGTCCAGGGTGGGAGGGGCCAGCGGTGATCCGAGGCGATGGCGATGAGAATGGACTCTGACGATGATACGGATCGACCTGAACCAAGGAGAACTCTGCTGGAGCTTTGTTATTGAGGTCCAGGGTATGGGGGCGCTCGGGGCACTAAAGAAGCCCATAGTGAAGATGGGGGAGTCCATCAGGGTGAGGACGGTCCTGAACCTCACCATCATCAGCTCCAGGTTATTTCATCTGCACCAAGACACCAGCCGATCCACCGCTCTCCTGTAAACAGAATCACCTGATGATTACGGTCTGTCAGTGCCAACTACTGACACTGAGTGATCAATGTTCTACAACTAATCTAGAAATAGAATATTTACATGAAATAAGCGTTTTCCCCCATCATTCTAAGTGCGTTTTAAATACCTTTAAAGTAAACATGGCTCAAATGAAGATAACATCTAAACTTGTTGCCAGTGTACAATGTTGTTAATAGAGTGGAGATGGTGAAAGACACAATACATGTGCCTGTCGAGAATTGGTGATTTTCGCTTTTTTTTTTTAATCGTTCAGTTGAGATCACGAAGAAGCCTCTCCATGTTTTAGATAACAGTATTGGTATATTTAAAAGCGTTATTTCTCAGGCTGAAAAAGTCTTGTTTTGTCAGAGAAATAGCACACGCTGTGGGGGCGTGTCATGCATATGTGTGGCTTCATTATTATGTAACGCTTCCGCTGTGTCACTTAAGTCGTCGTTTCCACATAGCGCGAACCGGCCGCGCACGCCACGATCTACGTGCACGTATCGACACTAGCCCGCAGACCTTTCTGTTTCCACCACAACACACACACACATGCATTTGTTTGTGGCGGCACCGCACAGAGGAGCACGCTGTACAGATCATCATTAAAAGTTTTTAGAGCCGCGATGAGAACAAATGTTGGCAAATGCTGCCCTCTGGTGGGAGTTATGGAATCATTCAGGAGGAGCCAAGCTGTATTAAAAAAGAAAAGATGCAACTATGAAGGTAAGCTACATGCAAATGTTATGCTAACACCAGCTAAAGCTGCGCTAACAGCGGCTAAATGCTATTATTGGCAAAAATCCCCTTTTAGTACAGCGGTATGATGTTGTGAAATATTAAATCCATATGACCTGCGTGTCAATAGTGAGGGCTGTCCACTCTCTCGTTGGCCAATCAGAGGCCAGAGTCTGTTCACGTCACATCAGACACGGGTCAGCGCTTTGGCACAGCCAGAGGTCGGTCCCAAAACCTATACCTGGTCAGACCAGTTTGGCCTTTGTTATGGAAAAGCTCGACAAACCAGGTGAAAGTGCCATTTGGCTGACACGCGCCTGCATGTGGAAAGAGCCTTTAGAGGCCCTGCACTGCGAATGCTGTAATACTACTGCAGAGGTTTGTTTTCTGCGTGAAACCAGTGAACTTTTCCAGTGCCACAATGATGCCCTGGCTGTAAGCATGCACAGCGCCCCCTGCTGACCATACCCGAGCCAACTCGTCTTCAGAGCGTGATTTAAGACAGAAGGATATAGCGCGGATTTGCCAAACTTTACATTGAAAAGAACTGAGCGACGAAAATGGATTTACCACGAGTTGTAGCAGAAGGGCACAGAGGTTACTTCAGACGGTGAGTAAGTTTTTTATTTTGCGCTGGTTGCCGCGTGCCATCGTGTCTGTTTGCTTTTGAAAGGCATGTTGTGCTGTAGCTACGTGGTGTGTTCAGGGTTGGATTTGTGCGCGTGTTGTTTCGGTCTAGCTTGTGCCAGTTGAAGGCTAATATAACCGTAGTCATTGTCCATGGCACTTAATGATCGTGTGTGTTTGGGATAATGTTGCTATGTCATTTTGCTGAGAGTAAGCTCTATGGGAAGTGGATTTATGCAAGAGATATTTATTACATTACCTGCTTTGCAACCTTGTTTTTTCTGCTTTTTGCCTTCTCCCCCCGATCTTTACAGCTTACGGGGGAGCGGTAGCTTTCTAAATGAGATGTTAATGAGCCCTAGTCACTTCGAGAAGCAGAGAGAGTGAGAATGGCCAAAAGTTTAGAGCGTTTCTCTGCTTAGGAAAGTCCTGAGGGTTAGCTTCAAATGTGATCAGATTTGATGACAATCTTGTAAAACCTATAATCTGTGAATAGAAAATTGCCAAAACGACATGTGCTTCCATTGATCAGTCACACTATAGCATTTTTTTTTTTTTGCTTGTGGTATTGAAATGTATTGAAATGTTAGTATTTAGACACCAGACTAGGTTTAACCGGACCAGGCTTCAATTCTAGTTAGTGGAGAAGTTATGGAGGCAGACACCAAGCGCATCTGACGGGCAATCTTCCACAGGCAGCATCTGAGGGGCCCTGGGAAACACCACAAAACATGAAGAGTGACCGGGGAGCTCCATTTCATTTACGAGCTTCATAGTTGCTCACCTTTGAGAGGTCCACGGTGATGGCTTGAACACACTACTCTAGGCGCGCAGTATTAATGGGCTGAACGCACTCAACCTTTAGGCCGCCGCTAGGTTGGTGATGGTTGAACGACTCACTTAGGCCGCGCAGTATGTGGTGATGGGCTTGAACGCACTTCACCTTTAGGCCGCGCAGTTGTGGTGAGGCTGGAAGCACTCACTTAGGCCGCGCAGTAATGTTGGTAATGCTTGAACGCACTACCTTTAGGCCGCGCAGATGTGGTGATGAGGCTTGAACGCACTCACCTTTAGGTAGCGCGTAGTGCTGGTGGGCTTGAACCACACTCACCTTTAAGAGCGCAGTAGGTGGTGATGGCTGAACGCACTCACTTTAGGCGCGCAGTAGTGGTGATGGCTGAACAATCACTATAGGCCGCGGTGGTGGTGATGGCTTGAACCACTCACTATAGGGCCGCGCATGTAGGGGTGATGGGCTTGAAACACACTCAACCTTTAGTCGGCAGTATGCTTTGGGCTTGACACACTCAACCTTTAGGTCGCGCGAGTAGGTGGTGATGCTTGAAGCACTCACCTTTAGGTCGCAAGTAGGTCGGTGATGGGCTTGAACGCACTCCACCTTTAAGTGCGCATAGGTGGGTGATGCTTGACACACTCACCTTAAGTGCGCAGTAGGTGGTGTGGTGCTTGAACCACACTCACCTTTAGTCGCGCAGTAGGTTGATGGGCTAACACCTCACCTTTAAGTGCGCGCAGTAGGTGTGATGGGCTTGGAACACACTCACCTTAAGCGCGCAGTAGGGGGTGATGGGCGTTGAAACACACTCACCTTATTAGCGCAGAATAGTTGTTGGGCTTTGAAACACTACCTTTAAATCGGCAGTAGTCGATGGGCTTGAAACACTCACCTGTTAAGTCGCGCGTAGGTGGGTGGGCTTGAACACACTCACCTAGTCGCCAGCTAGGTGGTGGGCTTGAACACATCACCTTTACGGGTGCGCAGATAGCGTGGTAGTGGGCTTGAACACACTCACCTTTAAGTCGCGCAGTAGGTGGTTTTGGCTGAACACACTCATTCTTTAAGTCGGCGCAGTAGGTGGTGATGCTTAACACACTCCCTTTAGTCGCGCAGTTAGTGGTTTGGCTTGAACACACTCACCTTTAAAAGTGCGCATAGTTGTGATGGGCTAAACACACTCACCTTTAAGTCGCGCAGCTAGGTGTGATGGGCTTGAGCACTCACCTTTATCGGCAGATGGTGGTGATGTGCTTGAACGCACGTCACCTTTAAGATCGCGCAGTAGGTGGTGATGCTTTGAACGCATCACCTTTGGTCGGCGCAGTAGGTGGTTTTGGGCCTGACGACCTCACCTTTAGACGCGCAGTGGTGGTGATTGGCTAACGCACTCACCTTGTCGCGCAGTAGTGGGTTTTGGCTTGAACGCACTCCACCTTTAAAAGTCGCGCAGTAGGTGGTGATGGGCTGAACACTCACCTTTAGTCGCGCAGTAGGTGCTGATGCTTGAACCACTCACTTTAGTCGCGCAGTAGGTGTTTGGGCTGAAACCACTCACCTTTGGGTTAGCGCAGTAGGTGGGTGATTGGGGACTTGAACGGCACTCACTTGGTTAGCGCAGTAGTGGTGATGGGCTTGAACGATCACTTTGGTAGCGCAGTTAGTGTTGGGTTGAACACCTCACCTTTGCGGCAGTAGGTGGTTTGTCTTGAACCACTCACCTTGGATAGCGCAGTAGGGTGATGGGCTTGAACACACTCACCTTTAGGTATCGCGCAGTAGGTGGTATGGGCTTGAACCCACTCACCTTCTAGGTCGCGCAGTAGTGTGTTGGGCTTGACCACTCACCTTTTAAGGTCGCGCAGTAGGTGTGATGGGCTGTGGAACGCACTCAACCTTGTAGGTCGGCAGTAGTGGTGATGGGCTTGAACGCACTCACTTTGGTCGCGCAGTAGGTGTGATGGCTTGAACGCATCACCTTTAGGTGCGCGCAGTAGGTGATGGCTTGAACACGAACTCGACCTTAGGTCGCGCAGTAGTTTTTGGCTGAACACACTCACCTTTAGGTCGCGCAGTAGGTGGTTCTGGGCTTGAACACACTCACCTTAGGTCGCGCAGTAGTGTTTGGGCTTGAACACACCCACTTTAGGTCGCGCTAGTAGGTGGTTTGGGCTTGAACACACTCACCTTTTAGGTCGCGCGAGTAGGTGTGGGCTTGAACACACTCACCTTTAGGTCGCGCAGTAGGTGGTTTGGGCTTGAACAACACTCACTTGTGTCGCGGCTAGTAGGTGTTTATGGGCTGAACACACTCCACCTTTAGTCACCAGTAGGTGGTTTTGGGCTTGAACACACTCACCTTTAGTCGCGCCGCAGTAGGTGGTTTGGGCTTGACACACTACCTTAGTACGCAGTAGGTGGTTTTGGCTTGAAACCACTTCACCTTAGGTCACGCAGTAGGGTGCGATTGGGCTTGAAACGCACTCACTTAGGTCGCGCAGTATGTGTTGGGCTTTGAACGCCATCCACCTTAAGTCGGCCGCAGTATGTGGTTGTGGGCTTGAACGCACTCACCTTAAGTCGCGCCAGTAGGTGGGTGATGGGCTTGAACAACCACTTTAGGTCGGCAGTAGGTGGTGATGGCTTGAACGCACTTCACCCTTAGGTCGCAGTAGTGGTAATGGCTTGAACGCACTCACCTTTGGTGGCAGTAGGTGGTGATGGCTTGAACGCACTACCCTTTGGTAGCGCAGTAGGGTGATGGGCTTGAACGCACTCACCTTTAATCGCGCAGTAGGTGGTGTTGGCTTGAACGCACTCACCTTTAGGTCGCGCAGTAGTGGTTTGGGCTTGAACACACTCACCTTTAGGGTCGCGCAGTAGTGTGTCTGGCTTGACGCACTCACCTTAAGTCCCAGTATGGTTTGGGCTTGAACACACCACCTTTAAGTCCGCAGTAGTGTTGGCTTGAACACATCACATTTAGTCGCTCAGTAGTGGTTTTGGGCTTGAACACACTCACCTTTAGGTCGCGGCAGTAGGTGTTTTGGGCTTGAACACACTCACCTTTAGGTCGCGCAGTAGTGTTTTGCTTGAACACACTACCTTAGTCGCGCAGTAGTGTTGGCGTGAACGCACTCACCTTTAGTCGCGCGAGTAGGTGTTTGGGTTAACCATCACTCAGTCGCGCAGTAGGTGTTTGGGGCTTGACAACTACCTTCTGTACGCGCAGTAGCGTGGTGATGGGCCTTGACACGCACTCACCTTTTGTAGCGCCAGTAGTTGGTGATGGGCTGAACGCAACCTTTGGTAGCGCAGTAGTGTTTGGCTTGAACACACTCACCTTTAGGATCGCCGCGTAGGTGTTTTGGGCTGACCACTCACTTGAGCGATAGTGGTGATGGGCTTGAACACACTCACCTTACGTAGGTCGCGCATGTTAGGTGTGAATGGCTTGACGACTCCCTTTAGGTCGCGCCAGTAGTGGTGTTGGGCTTGAACACATACTAAGTCGCGCAGGTAGGTCGTGATGGCCTTGAACGCACTCACCTTTAGGTCGCGCAGTAGTGTGATGGGCTGAACGCACTCACCTTAGGTCGCGCAGTAGGTGGTGATGCTTGAACTGCAACTACCTTTAGGTCGCGCAGTAGTGATGGGCTTAAACCACACTCACCTTTGAGGTAGCGCAGTAGTTGGTTTTGGGCTGAACACCTCACCTTAGCGCGCAGAGGTGGTTTTGGGTTGAAACACACTCACCTTTAGTCGCGCAGTAGGTGGTGGGCTTGAACACACTCACCTTTAGTCGCGCAGTAGGTGGTTGTTGGTGCTTGAACACACTCACCTTAGCCGCAGAGTGTTTGGCCTTGACACACTCACCTTTAGTTCGCGCAGCTTATGGTGTTTGGGCTTGAACACACTACCTTTAGTCGCGCAGTTAGGGGTTTTTGGCGACTGAACACATCACCTTATTAGCTCGCGGCAGTGCGTGGTGATGGGCTTCTTACACACTCACTTTAGGTCGGCAGTAGGTGGTTTTGGGCTGAGCACATCACCTTTAGGTCGCGCGAGTACGGTGTTTTGGCTGAACACACTACCTTAGTCCCACGCAGTTATGCGTGGTTTCTGGCTTGAACACACTCACTTTAGGTCACGCAGTAGGTCTGATGGGTTGAACGCTCACCTTTTTAGTCGCCAGTAGGTGGTGTTGGCTTGAACGGCACTCACCTTTAGTCGGCAGTGTGTGTGATGGGTCTTGACACCCACACTCACCTTTAGTCGCGCGTAGTGATGGGCTGAAACAATTCACTGGCTTTGGTGGCAGTAGGTGGTGAATGGGCTGAACGCATCACCTTCTCGGTAGCGCAGTAGGTACGGTGGGCTTGAAACGCACTCACTTCTAGGCGTGTAACAACTTACCTCTGGATATGTCAAAGAGACAGTTGAACTTGATTATGCGATAGTAATGTTTAGATAATAGGCTAGGAAAGAGTATGTTCGGCTCTAAGAAGGAAACAGGGACGTAAGTTTGAACCACAACAGACACAGATTCACTGGTGCAGCGCATGTGAGACGTGATTGTGAGTATTTACATACTGTAACATATTTTACATGAAAAAACAATACAGAAAAGTCCATGACGATTGTCCACTAGTGATCCCTATGGCACCCGATACAGTCATAGCGTGAGTTGGTGATTGTTGGTTTCCTTAATTTGTCCATGAACCAGTCCTGAGTTCAAAGTGAATTGAGCCGTGTGTGTTGGGCTGAGAGGCTATCCCCTCCTACCGACAGAGCTCTGATGAAACGGGGTATAGGTCCTGGGCCTTCAGCTCGCCATCGGTTAGGCCAAGCTGTATGAGCAATTGTGGATCGCATGAAATCAATGGATGGAGGAATTCAATTGGATCTTGATGACAATGGTGGTCAGGAGGACCTGGCCTGCATAGACAGGACCAATTCAGATTGATGTTTAAAACATAAATCCTCAAGCAAAAGTCTATACATGTACATTTCAAAACAGAAACAATATTAGGTATCTAGTCTTTGGATTCCAATCAACTACTGCACATAATTATTGCACTTGTGCACATATAATTAAATAGTCAAAGGCCAATCTAATAATTCCAATGCTTAATGCTTATGAGCCAATAATCTGTTTAGAAAATTCATTTCAACAGGCAACACTAATGCAAACTCAGCTGACAATATCCACGATCATTGCCAAGAAATTAGTAAACACAGTCAAAATAACAAAACACCTAGGACTAAATGATCAGAGACAGAGGTGTTACCCGCCGCACACAACAAATGCCTACCCATTCCAAAATCCATAAGGCTGGCGGCTAGTAGTAACCATGCATGCTAGTATAAAATGAACGATTATGCTCACCAGGCTCCTTTAAATGATCAATAGACGTGCACCAGGTGTGTCCCGCTAAAGATTAGGGCGCCTACAAGTTACCAGGCTTACCAGTCACTAAAAGCACGTTAATGAAAATCAGCTAATTTAAAGGGTTATCGCGTACCGTGTAGTCTCGCTCGATGTTGCTTCACCACACGAACACGGAGAATGTGAGTTGCTGGGGCCGCCATGATAAAAGAGGAGTTGGTCGGAGCTAGCGCCGTGACGTCCTCGCGAAGCTCCCAAAGTTACGCGAATGACGTTTGGAGGACTATAATTTATAATTCAGTAAAAAAGACGAGAGAGAGAGAGAGAAGACGATGTAGGAACCGGTAAAATCTACTCCGCGCGTTACATATCCCCTCTTCATACATTGCACGTCCCGTTGCATAGTTATAAAGGTTTCGGTACGCGCTCTTAGGAAATGACATGAGAGCTTTGCAGTTGTACGCACTAGCCAAACTCATGAACATGTTATAACAACGAAAATAATAGCGAATTTTTACCCAAACACTAGGATAGCGTAAACGGTTGCGTACCTAGGCGCCGGCGAGAAAAGAACTCTACCGCGCCGTTTCGTCCGCAACAAGGGCCCAGAGATTCGACACAACTGGAATTTCGATCCATGGATGACTCAGATTGGACAGCGGAGGCGTCTCATCAGGATCAGGCACGGCTCAATTTCTGGTAGCGTTCTATTGGTAGGCATTTCTTTTCCACAGGTACCCTTATCTCGGGTTCGATAAGTGTGTTCAGAAGATCAGCAAGGGCATGTCCTCTTGGTTCATCCTCAGACGGTAGAAGAATCAGACGCCAAGGATCATCTCAGATAGTGCTCTCCAGTGGTATGACAGTTCCTGGATCTGAGTTCGAGAGATTGCAAGAGCCAACCTTCTGACACTTGATTTGTGGCTGTGGCTCTCTGGGAACGATGAATCCAGAGAAATGCGACAGGTCCATCTCACACTCTCAACAGTAAACTGGATGAAATAACTGGACTTCCAAGGCGGCTGGATCAGTGTCCTCTCTCTGATATCATCCAGTCAGAGGGGTTTCGGTTGGCTGCGAGTTTTTTAGGCCGTCTCACGGGTTTATGAAGAACTCATGGGCAAACTGGAAGGAAGCGCAGGGAGTAGTAGATCCCGATGTAAAGTGCGAGTTGGACCATCTGGGTTCAGGTGCACCGGTTGTAAACAGGCAAATCCCAGCACGCTTGATGACCTTGGACACCTTGTCCCACTTATCTCCAGTTATGCTTCCCACGCAACCGGACGTTCCCCCATTCGGGAAAGTACACGATCTCCGATGTCCAGAGTGCAAGGAGTTACCCTCTGGTCAAACCATTCTTGTCTTGCAGCTGACTTGAGCGCACTTTTCAGAGGCCAAGTCTGTAGCTCTCCTCAAGCGAAACGCAAGACTCTCACATAGTCAGAATGAGTGGTGAACGGAGCTTCACGGTGGGCAACCCAAGGCAGTCGAGGAAGCTGGACAACGCAAACAGAAGTTCATTATGCGTGAACCCTTAACCTATCTTTGTACAGTTATTACGCATGTACCAAAAGTGACTGCTCCGCCACTTCAAATCTTGCTTGTTTCTGAGTCCCGAGCATGTTGGAGGAGTGTTGGGTTGAACCGCTCAACGGATTTCCCGTGGTGTACGGAGTGTTCGGCTTTTTGATCCCTGCAATTCACAAAGCTCTTTGAAGCGAAGACTCGAATCTCTGCCTTGGTCCGAGTGAATACGTTCTGGGATTCGTTAGTTTCACTGGAAGTTCATTCCAAAGACTTTGCCCATCCTGGCCTTTTGCATTGGCGGTAGGAGCAAACTCAATTTCGTGAATGATCTTGTCAAGACCAAATGTCCTTAGTGTGTGCTATCGGGTTCTAGCGTGAGAGAAAAACTATGCACAGAGTTCGAGTGGACGGCTGTTGATTGTTAACTAGAGGCAGCTTCTCAGTCAGTGCCTTGCGCCTCAACATCTGCCACAAGTGTTTAACGTGATGTTCACGTCGGCTGCCATCCTGGGCCAAAAGAAGCGCTGGCGACAGGTCGAGAGTTTCTCAATGCCCATGTGTCCCATATTTCCTGGTGAGCGTCTGATAACGGTGGCACGGCAAACCTGGTGCAAGACAACGCAAAACCAGCTTAGTCCTCCTCCTGTCTCCTGCGGGTAAGGACTCCATCATCAGCTCAGCCTATTCCACTCCCTCACAAGAATGAGAGCTCCGCATTCCCTCCCGTGGTAGGAGTACCTTCTCTCCGGTCTCGAGGCTGGTAGATCACTCCGAATAGCAGGGTCAGCTCTTGTTCTTTGCAATTCATGTGTGAGACAAGGATGATATGAAGGCAAGCCTGGAACCTCTTCGTTGCATAGCCTGTCCGGAATTGCATTGACAGAGCGACAACGATCGATGAGGGTGACCGCATCTTGACAGGAAATCCAAAGACGACCCGTCACGATAAGAACAGCTCTGTGCAGTGGCTTCCCACAATGTCCTGAGATGCTTCAGCCTACCAGGTTCACAGAGTCGCTTGGTCAAATGGTGAAACAAGCTCCAATCCTTACAGACCTGCGTCCTTGGAACATCTCCATGGGAACGCCTCGACAGCGCGTCAGCATTCCAAGTTCTGACGACCAGAACGGTTTGTATTCGGAAGGATAGGCGACAAGCTGCGCCAACCACCTGTGGCTTGTAGCATCCAATTAAGCTGAATGTAGAACATGGTGAGAGGATTGCTGTCGGTCACCAACTGATGAAAGTGGCTCCATAAAGATATCATGGAACTTTTCGCTGAACACTCCATTTCAGGGTGCCAGAAATTCAATTTATGGCGGATACCTTGACTCTCCAGCGATTGAAACCTCACTTGATAGGCAATCACACGCAACTTGCCCTCCTGCTCTTGATACAACACGCGCCTTAATCCAGTCTACTGCATTCTGTGTGTAAATATTACAGCAGCTTTGGTTGGCATACCCCAAGAACAGGTGCAGCGGTCAATTGGGTGACAGTTCAAAGGCAGTTGTTGATCACAGGTCCATTTTCCTCCAAAGGGCTGTTTTGGGTCGAGGTACTTCCCTCCAGGTTTTTCACCTTGACCAGAACGGCGAAGTGGCGCATAGCCACGAGTTAGCTCGTTTAGTGGTCGAACAATGGCAGCATAGTCTTTGATAAATTTTCTGTAGTACCTGAAAAACCAAGAAAAGAACGCACTCCTTTAAGTTACGGGGGACTGGCCAGGATTTGAGAGCTTCTATCTTTTCTGGATTGGTTTCGACACCATTTCAGATACTACATGTCCCAAATACTTGACTGAAGACTGGAAAAACGTGCACTTTTGCCGGTGAGAGTTTCAGTCCAAAGTCTTTCAGGCGGTTCAGCACACGGAGCAGTCGATTTTCATGCTCTTCAAGCGTCGCTGAGAAAATTATGATGTCATCCAAAAAGACTAGCACTTCCTAAGATTTAAGTCTCCCATGCACCGCTCCATTAGTCGCTGAAACGTGCTCGGAGCGTTGGTGACCCTTGAGGCATCCTGTTCCATTCCCAAAATCCAAGAGGGGTGACAAAGCAGTTTTAGCTTTATCTCTTCTGACATCTCAATTTGGTAATATCAGATTTAGGTCCAGGACCGAGAACCATTTTGATCCCGTCAGGGCGGAAAAGGATTCTTCAAGGTTGGGAAGTGGATACACGTCCTTAACAGTTTGTAAATTGAGCTTTCTGTAATCGATGCACAGCCTTATTTCACCATTGCGCTTGCGGACACCACATTGGAGACGAGAACGATGATCCGACTCCCGTATCACTCCAGCCTCAAGCAGGTCCCGCAAATGCCTCCGGACGGCCTCAAGATCTTGGGGGTGGATCGGTCGTGCCCGGTGCTTGAACGGGGTTTCATCGTGGAGTTTGATGTGATGTTTCACACGATCCGTACCTCCAAAGTCCAGGTCATGGTGGGAAAACACTTCGGACATGCGATTCAACTTGGAAGTAATGCGCTCCTTCCATTCGGATGGAATGGGTGAGTCACCAAAGTTAAAGTCATGATGGCATCCGTGGCTGTATCTGAGGAGGCTACTTGCTGCGACAGGATGGTTGGAGATGCTCCTATGTCAGCGATGATAGTGAGTGGTGGTAGGCATACATCTTGCTCTGACTCATTTCTTAGGATGACAGGGACTTTGTAGGGTGCGTGGTGCGGCAGTGTTATTAGCTCGCTCTGGACACACAAGCCGCCAGGTAGTGGCGAGGCAGGATGCTCAATGAGGGCCCAAGGATCTACAGCAGGGCTGTTGAATCTGGCGGACCCCTCCAGGACCACAGTCTGGCCGGCCGGGATGTTAACCGGGTTCTGACCAGCAGGTGCACAGATCCGGCACTGTCCCCCTGGCTCCGTTGGTGTCGTCGCTGGAGGAGCTCAGCACAGCACGATACCCCTGGGCACTTGGCTGGAACGTGGACTGCCCGTTGCTGTAGTGCTGATCGTACAGGGGCTCAAGGGTGTTCATCCCAATGAGCACAGGTGACGGCCACTCTGGATGGGCATCTGGAACACCAGGGCAAGGGTTGGCACACTGAAGGCCGCCCCCAGGAAGTCTTCAGGGAACGTGATGGTAAGCTCCACATATCCCAAGTACGGTACTGACTGGCCAGCTGCACCCTCTACCTGAAGTAAGTTGTTAAGTGGCTTCACCGGTTGGTCACTTAAATTCCCATTGTAAAAAGAAACAGGAATGGTGGTCACTTGTGAGCCGGTATCCAACAGGCAGTTGTGCGAATGTCCAGCTATTTCTACAACCGCTGTGCATTTCGATCCAATTAGGCCTTTAGGTAGCCCCGCTTTTCTCTGCGTATTTGGTTGAGATGCCTCTGCACACCCCACAGTTTTCAATGTCGTTTTGGACAGGTTTGGCCCCGCTTGGTCCCCGTTTGTCCCGCAACAGGAACCTTGCCTAGTTTAACTGGTTGTAAGTGGATTTAAACTGCTGGTTTGAGCAAATTGTTTCCTCTTCCAGGCCACCAGAGCAGAGTTTGGTTCATTCTGGCATTGCGTCGAATATGGCCGTCTTCCCACACCTAAAGCAGTACCCAGGTCGTTTCTGAGGTGGTGCAGACTGCTGGGACTGCTTCGGTGCAGTATTACTTTGCATTGACTGCCTGCTGTTATGAGTCTTGGGACGGAGCGGTCTGAGCGTGGTTGCTTTTAGCTGTTAACTCAGCCAGCTGTCGCTGCACATCTGCGAGTTGGTCTGCTAACTGCTTTGTAATGCTGTTAACGCGGCGACGGCCCTTCCCTCTTCACTGTCGACATTGGCAAACTGCACATGGGTGGTTGCTTTCTGCTTCACCCCGAGATGTTGTCGCATCCTGAGGATCTTGGCTGCTTCGCGGTCCTCCTCAGTGCGCAGAAGTAGAAGCAGTTCAGCAAACGCAGGTGGGGTTAAACTTCCTCTGCTTTAGCTGCAATTCCGCAATAGGGAGTTGTCCCAGCACCCACGGCCAGAATTGGTTGATTAGTGCCTGTTGACATCGGTGTCCAAGACTCCCCCCCTCTTCACTGCAGCGTTGAGCGCCACCTGGAGCCGCTGCAAATAAGAAGACGGCTTCTCCCTGCATCCTGAAAGGTGTCCATAAATTTTGCAAACAGTTCATCACCGTCTTGAACGGTGTCATATGCAGAGTCCAAAGTGTCCAGATAAAGGGTTGGCAATGTGTCTGAGGCTAGATGTTTTACTACATCAGCTGCTGGGGCAAGAGACTGTCCATGATTTCCTGGAGCGCTGGAGGTCTGATATTGCGGGGTCCCTCATCAGTAGACTGACTCCTGACCGCCAGGTCTCATAATCCGCCTCATGTGCGGGTCTTGGGAGCCGCCCTGAGAACACTCTGAGTCTCTGCTGATGGGAGGAACTTTCTTCATTTTTAACAATATGTTCCACCACGTAGCGCTGAATCCCCGGGGGGTTCACATCCAGGCGGCTGTTTGGTGGGCCGAGCCGGGACGGTGCGCAGCGTCTGGGTTTGAGAGGGGGACAGTATCAGTGGCCGGTTGTGTCCTCACCTCTTGCTCTGGGGGTGGTGGTTTAACTTCAGAATAGCGCTTTCCCACCACAGCGGGGTCAAGCTTGGTGATGGACTGTCCATCTGAGTCATCGTGGCCTTCAGCATCTCAGCAAAATCAATGCCAGATGTCTTGGAAAGGTTTTTCAGCTCTGACAAATAGTTTTTGTTTTATTCTTTGTGACATATTCAGCATACACCACAGATAAGTCAGAAACATGGTATGTTTCAGTTTCATCAGTGGATTTGAATGTGTGCGGCAGAGACGGACGCAATCTGCTATAGCAGCTTCAGTGCTAAATTCAATAATAAATGCACCGTCAAATTCGGACTCTGAACCGGTTATTATTTCCGTTTTATTAATCTTTCCGTACCGTTTACAAAAATCAATCACTTCCTCACCATCTGTTTCTGGATCTGATATGCCGTCAACAAGTACGGAGTTTGATATTTTGATGCAGAGGCTTTGAAACACATCCATTTTGTTTAATTACAACACTGACCAATATACTGCCATGTGAATTCAAACTAAGCCCAAATCCCTCCTGGCTACCGCTCGCCACTTTTGTAACACTTACTCTGATATGTAAGAGACAGTGAACTTGATTTCATGGATAGTAGATGTTTAGATAATAGGCTAGGAACAGAAGGCTATGTTCGGCTCTAAAGAAGGAAACAGGACTAAGTTGAACCACAACAGGACACAGGATATGGTGCAGCCGCATGTGAGACGTGTATTGAGTATTTACATATGTACAATATTTACATGAAAGAAAAATAAGAAAATGTCCCATGGACGATTGTCCACTAGTATTCCCTATGGACCCGATACAGTCATAGGTTGAGTGGTGATGTGGTTTAATTGTCCATGAACCAAGTCCTAGAGTTCAAAGTGAGATTGAGCGTGTGTGTGGGCTGAGCAGGCTATACCGCCTCCTACCGAACAGTAGCTCTGATGAACGGGGTTAGGTCCTGGGCTTCAGCTCGCCATCGGTTAGGTCCATAGGCTGTATGGAGCAATTGTGGATCGGATGAATCAATGGATCGGAGGAATCAATGGATCGGATGGATCAATGGATCGGTCAGGAGGGACCTGGCCTGCATAGACAGGACCAACTTTCAATGATGATGTTAAACACATAAATCCTCAAGCAAAAGTCTAGTACATGTACATTTCAAAACAGACAACAATCATTAGAGTACTCATAGTCATTAGATTCAATCAATACTGCACCATAATTAATAATGCAACTTGTGCACAATAATTTAAATATTCAAAGGCCAATCAATAATTCCAATGTTAATGGCTATGAGCCAATAACTGGTTTAGAAAATTCATTTCATACAGGCAACACTAATGCAAACTCACTGACAATATCCTACAATCATTGCCAATGAAGCATTAGATAAACACATCAAAATAACAAACCCGTAGGACTAAATGATCAGAGGACAGAGGTTGTTAGCGCCCGCACCAACAACAAATGTCCTGAGCCCCATTCAAAACAAAGGCTGGCGGCTAGTAGCTAACACTAGCATGCTAGTATAAACAAATGAACGAATGCTCACCAGCTCCTCTTAAAATGGATCAAAGACGGGCACCAGCCGTAGTGTCCGCTAAAGATAGGGGCGCCTACAAGTTAACAGGCATACCAGTCACTAAAACAGCACGTTAAGTTGAAATCAGCTATTTAAAGGGGTTATCGCGTACCTGTGTAGCCGCTCGATGTTGCCTCACCCACACGAACACGGAGAATGGAGTGTGTGGGGCGCGCCATGATAAAAGAGGAAGTTGCGTCGACGCAGCGCCGGAGGTCTCGCGAAAGCTGCCCAAAGTAACGCGATATGACGTTTGGAGGATATATTAGAATTGCAGTAAAAGAGAGAGAGAGAGAGAGAGAGAGATGTAGGGAACCGTAAAACTACTCGGGTTACACGCGCAGTAGGTGGTGTTGGGCTTGAACGCACTCACTTAAGTCGCGCAGTAGGGTGGGCTGAACGCACCCTTTAAGTCGCGCAGTAGGTGAGGTTGAACACACTCACCTTTAGAGTGTTGAACACACTCACCTTTAGGTCGCGCAGTAGGTGGTGATGGGCTTGAACACACTCACCTTTAGGTCGCGCAGTAGGTGATGGGCTTGACACACCACCTTTGGTAGCGCAGTAGGTGTGATGGGCTTGAACCACTCACCTTTAAGCGGCAGTAGGGGTGTTGGGCTTGAACGCACTCACCTTTAAGTCGCGCAGTAGGTGGTGATGGGCTTGAACACTCACCTTTAGTCGCGCAGTAGGTGGTGTGGGCTTGAACGCACTCACCTTTAGTCGCGCAGTAGGTGGTTTGGGCTTGAACACACTCACCTTTAGGTCGCGCAGTAGGTGGTTTGGGCTTGAACAACTCACCTTAAGTCGCGCAGTAGGTGGTTTGGGCTTGAACACACTCACCTTAAGTCGCGCAGTAGGTGGTTTTGGCTTGAACACACTCACCTTTAGTCGCGCAGTAGGTGGTTTGGGCTTGAACACACTCACCTTTAGGTCAGGCGCAGTAGGTGGTTCTTGAACACACTCACTTTAGGGTCGGGTGGTTGTTGGCTTGAACGCACTCACCTTTAAGTCGCGCAGTAGGTGGTTTTGGGCTTGAACACACTCACCTTCAGGTCGCGCAGTAGGTGGTTTTGGGCTTGAACACACTCACCTTTAAGTCGCGCCAGTAGGTGGTTTTTGGCTTGAACACACTCACCTTTAAGTCGCGCAGTAGGTGGTGATGGGCTTGAACACACTCACCTTTAAGTCGCGCAGTAGGTGGTGATGGGCTTGAACGCACTCACCTTTAAGTCGCGCAGTAGGTGGTTTGGGCTTGAACACACTCACCTTAAGTCGCGCAGTAGGTGTTTTGGGCTTGAACGCACTACCTTTAGGTCGCGCAGTAGGTGGTGATGGGCTTGAACACACTCACCTTTAGGTCGCGCAAGTAGGTGGTGATGGGCTTGCTACACACTCAACTTTAAGTCTGCGGCAGTAGGTGGTGATGCGTCTTAACACACTTCCACCTTTAGGTCGCCCGCATAGGGTGGGTGATGCGGCTTGAACACACTCACCTTTAAGTCGCGCAGTAGGTGGATGATGGGCTATGAACACACTCACCTTTAAGTCGCCGCAGTGGGGTGATGGGCTTGACACACTTACCTTTAAGTCGCGCAGATAGGTGGTGAGGGCTTGAACACACTTACCTTTAATCGCGCAGTAGCGTGGTGATGGGCTTGAACACACTCACCTTTAAGATCGCGCAGTAGGTGGGTGCATGGGCTTGATCCACACTCACCTTAAATCGCGCAGTTAGGTGGTGATTGGGCTTGAACACACTCACCTTTACGGCCGGCGCAGTAGGTGGTTTGGGCTTGGAACACACTACCTTTGTTTGCGCAGTAGGTGGTGTTGGGCTAACGCACTCACCTTTGGTCGCGCGTAGGTGGTGATGTGATTTGAAAAACACACTCATCTTTAGGTTCGCGCCCAGTATGTTGGTGATGGATTTGAACCACACTCACCTTTAGGTCGCGCAGTATGTGGTGATGGGATTTGAACACACTCCACCTTTAGTCGCGCAGTATGTGGTGATTGGATTTGAACACACTCACCTTAGGTCGCCGCAGTAGGTGCGTTTGGGCTTGAACACACTTAACCTTTTGTCGCGTAGTAGGTGGTGTTGCGGCTTGAACACACTCACCTTTAGGTAGCCGCAGTATGGTTGGTTTTTGGGGCTTGACACACTAACTTTGTCGCGTAGTAGGTGGTGTTGGGCTTGAAACACACTCACCTTTAGGTAGCGCAGTAGGTGGTTTTGGCTTGAACGCACTCACCTTTAGGTCGCGCAGTAGGTCGGTGAGGCGCTTGAACACACTTACCTATTTAGGTACGCGCCAGTAGGTGGTGATGCGGCTTTGAACGCAGCTCACCTTTAGGTCGCCCGCAGTGGTGGCTTGATGGGCTGAACGCCACTCACCTTTTAGTAGCGCAGTAAGGTGGTGATGGGCTTTGAACCACACTCACCTTTAAGTCGCCCGCAGTAGGTGGTGATGCGGCATTGACACACTCACCTTTAAGTCGGCGCAGTAGGTTGGTGATGGGCTTGAAACCCACTTCACCTTTAAGGTCGCGCAGTAGGTGGTGATGGGCTTGAAACACATACCTTAAGTCGCCGCAGTAGGTGGTGATGGGCTGAACACACTTACCTTTAAGTCGCGCAGTAGGTTGGTGATGCGGCTTGAACACACTCCACCTTTAAGATCGCGCAGTTATGGTGGTGCATTGGGCTGATCACACTCACCTTTTAAATCGCGCAGTAGGTGGTGATGGGCTAACACACTCACCTTTTAGCCGCCGCTAGTAGGTGGTTTTGGTGATCACACTCACCTTTGGTCTCGCAGTAAGGTGGTGTTGGGCCCTTGAAACGCCACTCACCTTTTGGACTCGCGCAGTTAGGTTGGTGATGATTTGAACAACACTCATCTTAGGGTCGCGCAGTATGTGGTGATGATTTGAATACACTCACCTAATTCTCTCTCTTTTGTGATTGGATTGAACACACTCACCTTAGTTCGCGCAGTAGTGGTGATGCGATTTGAACACAAACTCACCTTTAGGTCGCGCAAACGTAGGGTTGGCTTGAACACACTACCTTTGGTCGCGTAGTAAAGGTGGTGTGGGCTTTGAACACACTCACCTTAGGTAGCGCAGAGTGTTTGAGCTGAACACACTCAACCTTTATAGTCACCAGTAAGAGTGGCGGGCTTTGAAAAGACTCACTCCAACGCACTGCACGGGATGTAGGATCTGACAGCTATCAGTGGTAAGACTGAGACACCCCAGAGCAAGAAGGAGCACTACCGCAGTCAATCATACCCCACTGCTGTCAGACAGTACAGTAAACATTGACAACCGCACAGAGACTGTAAACGTTGCACCTCGATAAATAAAATAGACATAAAAAGTAGTCTTTAATCTATCTATTATATTCCTTATTGTAAATTCGCAGCCCTCATAATTTTTTGCTTTACTTAGCAATTACAGCCGACAGAGTCCAGTTAGCATAGAGGCACACAGAGTCCCGAGTTTAGCAATTAGCGCACACAGAGTCCGAGTTAGCTTAAGCGGCCAACATGTCCGAGCTACATTAGCGGCCAACAGAGTCCGAGTTGCTTAGCGGCAAATCCTACGCATAAGCGCCGACAGAGCCGAACTTGGCATAGCGCCAACAACGCCGAAGCTTAGCAGTAAAGCGCCAACAACATCCGATTGCTAAGCATTACGGCAACACATCCGAGCTTAGCAAAAGTGCCCAACAACGTCCGCGCTAGCATTAGCTGGACAATAGCTAGCATTAGCAGGCGGACAGAGTCCGAGTCTAGCATAGCGCCAACAAGTCCGAACTTGCATTAGCTGCCAAACAACGTCCGAGCTAGCAAACGGCCAAACCAACGCCGAGCTTAAGCATGAGCGGCCAACAACGCCGAGCTTAGCAGAAGCGCCAACAACGCCGAGCTTAGCATGACGGCAAAACAACGCCGAGCTTAGCATTAGCGGCCGAACAAAGTCCGAGTTAGCATTACGCCGACCACAGTCCGAGTTAGTATTAGCGGCCGACACAGTCCGAGTTTAGCATAGCGGCCGACACAGTCCCGAGTTAAGCATTAGCGGCCGACACAGTCCGAGTTTAGCAAGCGGCGACACAGCCGGAGTTAGATTAGCGGCCAAAGTCTAGCATTAGCGGCCAACAGAGCCGAACTAGCATTAGCAGCCAACGAGTCAGAGTTTAAGCAGTAGCGGCACAACGGGTCCCGAGTTAGCATTAAGCGCACAAGATCTGAGTTTAAGCATAGCATGGCCGACGAGTCCGAGTTAGCATTAGATGCACACAGAGTCAGAGTTTAGTTTAGCGGCCAAACAACGTCCGAGCTTAGCATTAGCGACACAAGAGCCGAACTTTGCATTAGCTGCCAAACAGACGTCCGAGCTACCAAGAAGTCCAACAACGGCCAATCTAGCATGACGGCCACAACGTCAGAAGCTTAGCATAAAAGGCAACAAAACCCGAGCTTAGCAAAGCCGCAAAAACGCCGAAGCTTAGCATTAGCTGCCGACATAATTCCAGTAGCATTAGCGGCGACACAAGTCCGAGTTACATTCAAGCGGCCATAGTCTAGCATTAGCGGCCAACACAGTCAGAGTTAAGATAGCAGCCAACAAGTCCAAAGTTAGCATTAAGCGGCACACAGAGCGAGTTTAGCTGTAGGCCAATAGTCTACATAAGCGGCCAACAGAGTCGCGATTAGCTTAGCGGACATAGTCTAGCATTAACAGCAGATAGAGTCCTAGTCAGCATTAGCGGCCATCAACGTACCGAGCTTAGATTAGCGGCCAATCAACGTCAAGAGCTTAGCATACGGACAACAGAGTCCCGAACTTAGCATTAGCGGACAACAGAGTCCGACCTAGCATTAGCGGCTGACACAGTCCGAGTTTAGCAAATTTGCGGCAAATAGCTAGCATAGCGCCGACATGCCGGGCTAGCATTAAGCGCCAAACAAGAGTCGAACTATATAAAAGCGGCCATAGTCTACTAGCATACAGCCAACACAGTCAGAGTTTAGCATTAGCGGAATGACACAGTCCAGAGTTAAGCATTAGCGGCAAATCTAGCATTAGCGGCCGACAGAGCCGAACTAGCATAGCGCCCGACATCTTCCGAGTCTAGCATAGCGGCCAAAGTCTAGCATAGCGAAGCGACACAGTCAAGTTAGCATTAGCGCCGACATCTTCCGAGTCTAGCATTAGCGCAATAGTCTAAGCAAAAGTAGCGGCCCGACATCTTCCCGAGCTAGCATAAGCGGCCCACACTTCCGAGTCAGCATTAGCAGCCAACAGAGTCCAACTCAGCATAAGTGCCAATAGCCTAGCAATAAGCGGCCAACAAACGTCCGAGATTTTGGCATAAGCGGCAACAACGCCGAGTTTAGCAAGCGGCCGACCACGTCCGAGTTTTAGCAGTAGCAGCCAATAGTATAGCATTAGCGGCCCGACAGAGTCAGAGTTAGCATTAGCGGCACACAGAGTCCGAGTATAGCTTTAGCTGGACACAGAGTCCGAGTTTAGCTGTAGCGGCCAACAGAGTCCGAGTTTAGCATAGCGGCCAATAAGTCTAGCATTAGCGCTGACATCTCCGAGTATAGCATTAGCACCAATAGTCTAGCAAGCGGCCGACACAGGTCAGAGTTTAGCAATTAGCGCCGACATAATTCCGAGCTAGCATAGCGGCCAACAGAGTTCCGAAACTAAGATTGAGCGGCCAAATATCCAGCAAAGCAGCCACACAGTCAGAGTTTACATGTAAGCGGCTGACATACAGTCAGAGTTTAGCATTAGCGCCCAAATAGTCAGCCATTACGGCGACCAGAAGTCCGAAATTAGCATAAAGGCCGACCATCGTCGCGAGCTTAGCATAGCAGCCAATATCTAGCATAGCGCCGACATCTTCCGATCTCGCATTAGCGGCCATAGTCCTACGCATTAGCGGCCAATAGTCAGCCATTAGCGAACGACCAGTTCAGTTTAGCAAGCGCCGACATCCGTCCGAGCCTTAGCATAGCAGCCAAAATGTCTAGCATTAGCCGCCGACATCTCCGAGTCCACATAGCGGCCAATAGTCTAGTCATTAGCGCCGAGCATCTCCGAGTCTAGCATTAGCTGGCCGACATCTCCGAGTCTAGCATTTAGCAAACCAAAGATCCCGAACTCAAGATAAGTGGCAAATAGCTAGCATAAGCGGCCAACAACGTACCGAGTTTAGCATGAGCGGCCGACCACGTCCGAGATTACATAAGCGGCGACACCCGAGTCTCGCATAGCGGCCATAGTCCTAAGCATTAGCGGCCGACAAAGTCAGAGTTTTAGCATTAGCTCGGCCAATATCTAGGCATTAGCACGCCGACATATCCAGTCTAGGCATAGCGGCCGACATATCCGAGTCCTAGCATAGCGCCAAACAGAGTCCGAACTTAGGCATTAGCGGCCGACATCATCCGAGTAGTCATAGCGGCAAATAGTCCTAGCATTAGCGCCGACATCTTTCCGATCCTAGCATTAGCCAGCCAATATCTACATAGCGGCCAATTAGTCAGCATACGGCCGACACGTCAGAGTCTAGGCATTGCGTCGGCCGACATCCTCAGAGCTACATTAGCGGCCCAATAGTCTAGCATTAAGCGGCAAAGACATCTTCCAGTCTAGAAAAGCGGCCAATAGTCTAGAATTAGCGGCCGCACGTCCGGTTAGCAATTACGCCGACATCGTCCGAGTCTAGCATAGCGGCCAACAGAGTCCGAACTAGTGATAGCGCCAATATCTAGCATTAGCAAGCCAACAAGTCAGAGTAGCATTAGCGGCGGACAGCAGTCAGATTAGCATAAGCAGGCCAAGAGTTAGCATAGCAGGCAAGAGTTAGCATTAGCGGCCAAGATCTAGCAATTAGCAAACGACACAGTCCAAGTTTAGCATTAGCGCCGACATCGTCCGAGCTTAGCAAGCAGCCAATAGTCTAGCATTAGCGCCGACATCTTCCGACTGCATAGCGGCGACATCTCCGATCAGCAAGCGGTCCGACATCTTCCGAGTCTAGCATTAGCAGCGACATCTCCCGAAGTCCTAGCATTAAGTGGGCCAATAGTCTAGCATAACTGCCACAAACGTTTGAGATTGCATAAAGCGGCCAAACAACCGTCCGAGTTTAGCATTAAGCGGCCGACCCACGTCCGAGCTAGCCATAAGCGGCCGACAACTTCCGAGTCTAGCATTAGCGCCAACAGAGTCCGAACTTAGTATTAAGCGGCCAATAGTCAGCATAGCGTCGACACGTCCCGAGTTAGCATAGGGCTCAATAGTCTAGCATAGCGGCCAAGCAGACGTCCAGATAAGCATAAGCGGCCAAAAGAGTCCGAACTTAGCATTAGCGGCCTAAACAAGAGTCCGAACTTAGCATAGCGCCAACAGAAGCCGAACTTAGCATTAGCGCCAACAGAGCCGAACTTAGCATTAGCGGCCAACAGAGTCCGAACTTAGCATAGCGGCCAACAAAGTCCTGAACTTTGCATTATCGGCCAACAGAGTCGAACCGACATCTTCCGAGTCTAGCATTAGCAAGCCAATAGTCTAGCATTGGCGGCCCGACATCTTCTCGAGTCTAGCATTAGCGGCCAATAGTCTAGCATTAGCGGCCGACATCTTCCGAGTCTAGCATTAGCACCACAGAGTCCGAACTCAGCATTAGCGGCCAATAGTCCTAGCATTAGCGGCAGACATCTTCCGAGTCAGAATGTAGCGGCCGACACACGTCCGAGTTACATTAGCGGCCAATAGTCTTGCATACGGCACACAGAGAGCCGAGTCAGCATAGCGGAACAGATCCCAGTCCCTAGCAATAGCAGCACAACAGAGTCCGAGGTTTAGCAATTAGCGTCAGGCATTAGCCGTCCGGCTTTGGCGGCCACATGTCCGAATTTAGCATAGCGGCCAAATAGTCTAGCAATAGCGCCGACATTGTCCAGTAGCATTACGCCAAATAACTAGCATTAGCGCCATAGTCTAGCAATTAGCGGCCAATAGTCTAGCATAGCGGCCAGACACAGTCGAGTTGAGCATTAGCGCAAATAGTCTAGCATAGCGCCGACACAGTCCAAGTTAAGCATTAGCGGCCCAATAGTCTAGCATTAGCGGCCGACATCTTCTAGTCTAGTATAGCGCCAATATCAGCATTAGCGGCGACATCTTCCGATGTCTAGCATCTAGCGCCGAATCTTCCGAGTCTAGCATAGCGCGCGACATCTTCCTGAGTCTAAGCATTAGGCGGACATCTTACGAGTCTAGCATAGCGGCCAACAGAGTCCGAAACTCAGCATAGTGGGCCAAATAGTTAGCATAAGCGGCCAACAACGTCCGAGTTTAGCATTAGCGCTGCCACGTCCGAGCTTAGCAAAAAGCGGCCGACAACTTCCGAGTCTAGCATTAAGCGCCAATAGTCAGCATAGCACGCCGACACAAGTCCCGAGTTTAGCATTACGCCAGACATATTCCGAACTTAGCATTAGCGGCCGACATATCCGAACTTAGCATTAGCGGCCGACATAGTCCGAACTTAGCATTAGCGGCCATAGTCCTAGCATTAGCGGCCGACATCGTCCGAGTTAAGCATTAGCGGCCAATATCTACATTAGCGGCCAATAGTCTAGCATAAAAGCGCCAATATCCTAGCAGCGCCAATAGTCTAGCATTAACGGCCGACACAGTCCGAGTTGAAAGCAATATAAGCGGCAATAGTCTACATTAGCGGCTGAACACAGTCCAAGTTTAGCATTAGCGGCCCAATATCTTAGCATTACGGCCGACAATCGTCTGAGTCGAGTATTAGCGGCCAAATAGCTAGCATACGGCCGACACCTCCGAGTCTAGCAATAGCGCCGACACTCTCCGAGTCTAGCATAGCGGCCGACATCTTCCGAGTCTAGCATAGCGGCCAACAGAGTCAGAACTCAGCAATTAAGTGCCAATAGTCTAGCATAAAGCGCCAACAACGTCCGATTTAAGCATTAGCGGCTGACCCAAGTCCGATGCGTAGCATAAAGCGGCCGACACTTCCGAGTATAGCTAGCGCCAATAAGTCTAGCAATTAGCGGCCGACACAGTCCGATTTAGCAGTAAGCGGCCGAGACATATTCCGAACTTGCATAGCGGCCGACACATATCCGACTACATTATGCGGCCGACATATTCCGAACTTTAGCATAGCGGCCGACATATCGAACTAGCATTAGCGGCCGACATATTCCGAACATTAGCATTAGCGGCCAAATATCTAGCATTAGCGCCCGACATCGTCCCGAGTTTAGCATAGCGCCAAAGCAGGATTAGCGCCAATAGTCAGCAGATAGCGCCAATATCAGCAATAGCGGCCAATAGTCTAGCATTAAGCGGCCGACACAGTCCAGAGTTGAGCATTAGCGGCCATAGTCTAGCATTAGCCGGCTGACACAGTCCAAGTTATACATTAGCCGCCAATAGTCTAGCATTAGCGGCCGACATCTTCTGATCAGTATTAGCGGCCAATAGTCTAGCATAGCGGCCGAATCTTCCGAAGTCTAGCATTACGGCCGAACACTTCCGAGCTGAGCCATAGCGGCCAACATCTCCGAGTCAGCATTAGCGGCCCGACCTTCCGAGTCAGCATTAGCGGCCAACGAGTCCGAAACTCAGCATTAGTGGCCAATTAGTCCTAGCATAAGCGGCCAAACAAACGTCCGAGTTAGCAATAGCGGCTGACCACGTCAGCTTAGCATAAGCGGCCGACAACTCCGAGTCGTAGCATTAGCGGCCAATAGTCAGCAATTAGCGCCGACCAGTCCGAGTTAGCAAGTAGCGGCCGACCATATTCGCGAACTTAGCATTAGCGGCCGACATATTCCGAACTTAGCATTAGCGGCCGACATATTCCGAACTTAGCATTAGCGGCCGACATATTCCGAACTTAGCATTAGCGGCCAATAGTCTAGCATTAGCGGCCGACATCTTCCGAGTCTAGCATTAGCGGCCGACATCTTCCGAGTCTAGCATTAGCGGCCGACATCTTCCGAGTCTAGCATTAGCGGCCACAGAGTCCGAACTCAGCATTAGTGGCAATAGTCTAGCATAAGCGGCCAACAACGTCCGAGTTTAGCATTAGCGGCTGACCACGTCCGAGCTTAGCATAAGCGGCCGACAACTTCCGAGTCTAGCATTAGCGGCCAATAGTCTAGCATTAGCGGCCGACACAGTCCGAACTTAGCATTAGCGGCCAACAGAGTCCGAACTTAGCATTAGCGGCCAATAGTCTAGCATTAGCGGCCGACACAGTCAGAGTTAGCATTAGCGGCCAATAGTCTAGCATTAGCGGTCGATATCGTCCGAGTTAGCATTAGCGGTCGACATCGTCCGAGTTTAGCATTAGCGGCCAATAGTCTAGCATTAGCGGTCAACATCGTCCGAGTTTAGCATTAGCGGCCAACAGAGTCCGAACTTAGCATTAGCGGCCAATAGTCTAGCATTAGCGCAGAATCTTCTGAGTCTAGTATAGGCCAATAGTCTAGCATTAGCGGCCAATAGTCTAGCATTACGCCGACACAGTCCGAACTTAGCATTAGCGGCCAACAGAGTCCGAACTTAGCATTAGCGGCCAATAGTCTAGCATTAGCGGCCGACACAGTCAGAGTTTAGCATTAGCGCCAATAGTCTAGCATTAGCGTCGATATCGTCCGAGTTAGCATTAGCGGTCGACATCGTCCGAGTTAGCATTAGCGGCCAATAGTCTAGCATTAGCGGTCAACATCGTCCGAGTTAGCATTAGCGGCCAACAGAGTCCGAACTTAGCATTAGTGGCTAACAGAGTCCGAACTTAGCATTACGGCCAATAGTCTAGCATTAGCGCAGACATCTTCTGAGTCTAGTATTAGCGGCCAATAGTCTAGCATTAGCGGCTGACATCTTCCGAGTCTAGCATTAGCAGCCAACAGAGTCCGAACTCAGCATTAGCGGCCAATAGTCTAGCATTAGCGGCAGACATCTTCCGAGTCTAGCATTAGCGGCCAATAGTCTTGCATTAGCGGCACACAGAGTCCGAGTCTAGCATTAGCGGCACACAGAGTCCCAGTCTAGCATTAGCTGCCAACAGAGTCCGAACTCAGCATTAGTGGCCAATAGTCTAGCATAAGCGGCCAACAACGTCCGAGTTAGCATTAGCGGCCGACCACGTCCGAGCTAGCATAAGCGGCCGACCACGTCCGAGCTTAGCATAAGCGGCCGACCACGTCCGAGCTTAGCATAAGCGGCCGACAACTCCGAACTTAGCATAAGCGGCCGACAACTTCCGAACTTAGCATTAGCGGCCGACAACTTCCGAACTTAGCATTAGCGGCCGACAACTTCCGAACTTGCATTAGCGGCCGACAACTTCCGAACTTAGCATTAGCGGCCGACAACTTCCGAACTTAGCATTAGCGGCCGACATATTCCGAACTTAGCATTAGCGGCCGACATATTCCGAACTTAGCATTAGCGCCGACATATTCCGAACTTAGCATTAGCGGCCGACATATTCCGAACTTAGCATTAGCGGCCGACATATTCCGAACTTAGCATTAGCGGCCGACAGAGTCCGAACTTAGCATTAGCGGCCAATAGTCTAGCATTAGCGGCCGACAGAGTCCGAACTTAGCATTAGCGGCCAATAGTCTAGCATTAGCGGCCGACACAGTCAGAGTTTAGCATTAGCGGCCAATAGTCTAGCATTAGCGGTCGACATCGTCCGAGTTTAGCATTAGCGGCCAATAGTCTAGCATTAGCGGTCGACATCGTCCGAGTTTAGCATTAGCGGCCAACAGAGTCCGAACTTAGCATTAGCGGCACAGAGTCCGAACTTAGCATTAGCGGCCAATAGTCTAGCATTAGCGCAGACATCTTCTGAGTCTAGTATTAGCGGCCAATAGTCTAGCATTAGCGGCTGACACAGTCCGAGTTTAGCATTAGCGGCCAATAGTCTAGCATTATCGGCCGACATCTTCTGAGTCTAGTATTAGCGGCCAACAGAGTCCGAACTCAGCATAAGCGGCAATAGTCTAGCATTAGCGGTAGACATCTTCCGAGTCTAGCATTAGCGGCCAATAGTCTAGAATTAGCGGCCGACACAATCCGAGTTTAGCATTAGCGGCCAATAGTCTAGCATTAGCGGCCGACACAGTCCGAGTTTAGCATTAGCGGCCGACAACCTCAGATTTTAGCATTAGCGGCCGACAACCTCCAAGTTTAGCATTAGCGGCCGACAACCTCCGAGTTTAGCATTAGCGGCTAATAGTCTTGCATTAGTGGCACACAGAGTCCAAGTCTAGCATTAGCGGCACACAGAGTCAGAGTTTAGCATTAGCGTCCAGCTTAGCGGCCACATTGTCCTAGTTAGCATTAGCGGCCAACAGAGTCTGGCATTAGCGGCCGATAATGTCCGAACTTAGCATTAGCGGCCAACACAGTCAGAGTTAGCATTAGTGACTAACAGAGTTATAGCATTTAACAGAAGTTTACAATATGTAACCTGCTCTGCTGCAGCTGAAATCCTCATGAGCGAGACCTCAGAAACAAAGATCCGAGGCTGTGAGGTGTTCAAGGGTTGCGGGGAAAAAACGTTTTGTGCTGTAAACCTAGTTCTAAATGGAAGTATCTGCACATCTGTAAATACACTCACGCTGTTGTTCTATGTCCAATTGTTGTCATCTTATCATAGTTTAAATTTAATCTCATGCATGCCCTTATAGTCTTAAGTCTAAATAGTTTATCTCAAGTTATGTTATGTTTTGTGTTTCATGTTGCACGATCGACCGAAAAAAAAAAAAAATCCTAGTTGTGAACCTGTTTATAACCATGGCAATAAAACCAATTCTGATTCTGACATAACAGTTGTAGTTTAGCAAATAAGTCTCAACATGTTTACTTTGCTACGGATCTTATTTATGCTGATAAATATGTTTCACACAAGACCAGTGAGATTTCCGTATCGCATTGAATCTGATCAGTGCAGTGTGTAAAATAACGAAGCTTATTTTAGCAGCGAGGATGCCTGATACATCCTATGTTTTATAGAGGTAGGTAATAAAACGTGGATGGGACTAGACTGGACTCTTTATCGTTCAGCATCAGCCTTGAGCCAGTCAGGGCGACGCCCATCCCTGAGCAGCTGCTTCAGGTGAGTTTCTTTAGCCACTAAAGGGCCTGGTGCTGTTCAGTTTCTGTTTCTTGGATGTTTACCTTTGTAAGTGCTAAAGTGCTGCCCGGGGTTTGTGGATTTATCCAGAGAGCAGAACAAACATTTTAATGGTCAAATACTATATTTTTAACAAACAAGTAAGATGACTGAAACAGACTGTGTGCTATGATTTATTCTCTAAATAAAATCAAACTATAACACTGCCCCTAAAGTTAAACAACTACAGCAAACATGAGCATTAGCAACTCAACACTACAGCAAACATGAGCATTAGCAACTCAACACTACAGCAAACATGAGCATTAGCAACTCAACAACTACAGCAAAGATGAGCATTAGCAACTCAACACTACAGCAAAGATGAGCATTAGCAACTGAACACCACAGCAAACATGAGCATTAGCAACTCAACACTACAGCAAACATGAGCATTAGCAACTGAACACCACAGCAAACATGAGCATTAGCAACTCAACACCACAGCAAACATGAGCATTAGCAACTCACCAACTACAGCAAACAGGAGCATTAGCAACTCAACACCACAGCAAAGATGAGCATTAGCAACTCAACACCACAGCAACATGAGCATTAGCAACTTGAACACTACAGCAAACATGAGCATTAGCAACTCAACACTACAGCAAAGATGAGCATTAGCAACTCAACACCACAGCAAACATGAGCATTAGCAACTTGAACACTACAGCAAACATGAGCATTAGCAACTCAACAACTACAGCAAACATGAGCATTAGCAACTCAACACCACAGCAAACAAACATTAGCAACTCAACACCACAGCAAACAAACATTAGCAACTCAACACTACAGCAAACAAACATTAGCAACTCAACACTACAGCAAACATGAGCATTAGCAACTCAACAGCAAACATTAGCATTAGCGACTCAGCACCACAGCAAACAAACATTAGCGACTCAACACCAGAATCAGCCAAACAACACAAGCATCAGTGAATCATGGATGAATGTAGGGCTGCACAATGTATTCCAAAATAATATCGCAGAATTCATTGTTGCAATATCTCAATCGGCAGAAGCCACAATCTGTCGCAAAATTACTTTTTATTTTACTTCCGACATAAAACAAAAAGTTTCTCATATTTGCCTAATCTTCCTAATTTGCTGAAAAACAAATGACTTACAAACTGTTTAAATGAAATGGCACATATGTTACAACAGTTTAGTAAAATGTTTGTTCTAACATTGTGCAGCTCTACATGGATGGGAATGGATGAGGTGAATGTGCTGATGCAGAAGAAGAAGCAAAGTGAGAGTATGAGAGAAAGGTATATGGATGTGCGTATGCAGAGGATGTATAATATTAACGTAGTCACTCACCGGTGACGTCTTCATCAGATGCTCGTCCAGCAAAGTGGACGACATGAAGTGGAGCATCCATGATGGGGGAGACGTTAAAGGAGGAGGAGGGCGGAAAGTGACAGAGTGTCAGAAAGATAATATGGATGTAAGTGTGTAAGTATGTAGAGTGCATGAGCGAACACTAACTCTACCAGCAGCATCAGCAAACCAATAGTAACCAGCAAAATCAGCAAAACCAGCAAAACCAGCAAAATCAGCAAAATCAGCAAAACCAGCAAAACCAGCAGCCACTCACCGTTGCCGTCTTCATCAGATGTTTAACTCCAGCAGAGTTTACTCACCCTGTGCTCCTCTTGTCAGAAAGTCCTCAGCGTTCTCTGAAAGAAAAGCATTTATTTCTCAACGTCACATGACTCCAGACCTCACCAAGCCGCGACTCGTAATCTAGAAGAATCAAGAGCTAAAATCTGGACCAGGTGAGTATTTTTCTATAAGTCTTAACCCCACCTGAACCGAGCACATTATTCTCCAGTTTGGCTTTACACAAATCTAAAAGCTTCTTGAGAAAAGCATCAAAATATCGACGAAAACGCAAGACAGAAAAACGTGGAGAGCAACAAAATATTTTAAGAAAAGAGACGAAAATAGAAAACAAAGCAATGACAAAAGCCACACAAAAAAACATGACAAGAATGTGAGAAAATGTTACAACCACTTTTGTAGGTCTTCGCTTTTTAATGACGTGTTACACTGTTGCTCTCCAGAGAAGCTTTTAGATTTGGGTAAAGCTGAACAGGAGAAAATGCACTGGGTTAAGTGTAATCTGGGCCAGGCCGTGTTTCAGTCTCAGTCGCCTCTGATTTCACATATTTCTGTCGATTGTAAATATTAAAACATATTTTTACATTTTAGCTCCTTTACTTCATTTAAACATTGGACTTTGGTTTAAAGCTGCTGTTTTCAGTTGTGCCAGTGGAGTAAACAACACTCATGTGGACAGAAAGTGAGAAACAAAGAAGTGGAGCTGATATTTAGAAATCTCCTGATAAAAGACTTTGTTTGGGTGGAATGAAGTTTAAATGTAACTTTTCGCTTTTACCTGCAGTCCCCTGGAGTTCTGGACCATGTGTTTGCTCGTGCTGAGGGCGTGGCTCCTGCAGGTGTTCTGCATCTTACACTAATGTGTCTCACCTGTTTCCTTCATTCCTGCCTTCAGAATAAAAGTCCGCTTCCTGTCTGACAAACTTTCACAACAAATGGCCAGTGTTGGGATCATTCCCTTAAAGAGTAACTAAACGGGCGTGCCAAAGCCTTTCCCCACCCACAAACAAAAGTCAAAAAGTGCTGTGAAAGAGGCGTCTCTGAAGTTTGGGGGTGACATGCGGGGGGTGAGTGTGTGGGCCTTTGCATTGGCACAATCACAGCAGACTGATTACGTGGGAGGGACTTGGTTATAAACCACAGGTACAGGGGCAGGACAATGGGCAGCACCTGATGACGATGTGTGGAGCTGGTGCAGCTTATGACGTTCTGTGGAGGCCGTGGACACGTCTCCAGCCAATCAGGAAATTCTAATTTAGTAGCAGAGTTTACCCTGAAGGGGGCGCAACCCATTCGTTTTCAGGCCAAAGTTAGGATTTGACACATGTTTGCGCTATAATGTCAGAATAATGTCAGGGACCAGTGGACAACACTATGAGACACACATTGAGACAGTTTATCAGTAAAAATAACTTGATTTGGTGTTTAGTTACTCTTAAGGGGAGACAGACAAAACTCCATAAACTTTCACTGGAAACAAAACAACAACAAATCTTCACAACATGTTTAACCAGAAACATTTACGATTGACTGTGGGATTTGCAGCTGCAGATTTGATATTTGCATAAACTGTTTAATTTGCATAATGTGGCGAGAAAGACGACGACACAAGCGAGCTGCAAGTGAGTCAACTTTATTCTTTTGAGCCAACAACAAAATGTCCGGGAACAGGACGAACACCAGTCAGGGCTAGACACGCCCCCAAACCCCAAAGCCTGCTGGGTGAGAGACGCCTCACTAACATATACACCCCCCCCCGAACACCCACAAGGGAAACTGGCATAAAAAATCAGTCTCTAATCAGCCTGCCATAACGGCTGCGCCGACCAACAGCGTCCATGACAGGCTGAGAGTCACAGTCAGTGCGAGGAGGCGGAGCCGGTGGCCTGGAAGGAGGACGGCCACGCCGAGGAACCTGGGCTGGCAACACAACTTCGTCTGCAAAAACATACGCCGGCTTAAGGCGATCCAGAGTCACCAACTCCCTGCGCCCGCCCATATCCAAAACAAAACCCTTTGCACCTCGTTCAAGCACACGGAACGGACCGTCATATGGAGGCTGGAGGGGCGAGCGGTGGGCGTCACGGCGCACAAAAACAAAACGGGCAGACTGGAGCGCGGTGGGCACCAACGACCGCGGAAAACAATGGTGCATGGGATTCGGAGCAAAAACATCACCGGACAAAAACGGACCAACGGCTGCACAGAGACTCGGCGCGGCTGTCTCCAGCAAAAACTCACCCGGGACACGGAGCGGCTGAGCAAAAACCAGCTCAGCAGAAGAAGCGCCGAGGTCCTCCTTAGGAGCCGAACGCAACCCGAGCAAAACCCACGGCAAACGATCCACCCAACTGTCATCCGTAAGCGCGCCGCGCAAAGCTGCCTTTAGCGAACGATGGAAACGCTCACACAACCTGTTTGCCTGAGGGTGGTACGCCGTGGTGCGGTGCACCTGCACTCCAAGGGAACGCGCCATACCAGACCAAAGCTCCAAAATAAACTGGGGGCCTCGGTCAGAAGTAATATCCAACGGCACGTCAAACCTAGCGACCCAAGCAGAGAGAAACGCACTTATCACATCGGCGGACGTGATAAGAAGCACAGGGCAAACGAGCACGCGGGAGAGACAATCCGCGACCGAGTTGGACTTTCCTGCGACATGACGTATGTCAGTAGTAAACTCAGAAATGGCCGTTAAGTGGCGCTGCTGACGAGCCGACCAGGGTTCAGTTACTTTAGCCATGGCAAACGTCAGCGGTTTATGGTCCACGTAAGCCGTAAACGAACGGCCTTCCAGCAAAAAACGAAAATGCCGAGTAGCCAAAAACAGTGCCAACAAGTCCCGGTCATAAACGCTGTACTTACGCTCGCAGTCCCGCAACGTGCGGCTAAAAAACGCAAGAGGCTGCCACGCGTCTGCCACCCGCTGCTCCACAACAGCCCCAACAGCTAAGTCGGAAGCGTCGGTTGTCAGGGCAATCGGAGCATTCTGCTGATCCAGGGCAGAAACCACCAAGTAGTATGTGGAGTCGTCCGCATCCACACCCCGTAGGTGGAAAAGTGCCTCGACATGCTGGAACCACGAGGCTGGATCACTCTGCCAAAACTCTGGAGGTTTCTCAGCGGAGTTGGCGAGAAACGAAGCCGGCCGTGTGAGCGGGAGAGACGGCGAAGTCGAGACAGCGTCTGAGGCCAAGCCCATGGCCGAGGCCGAGTCCGCAGCCGAGACAGAAGGAGAAACACTCTCGTCCACCTTATCCGTCATGCTCACGATAGGGGTCACCAATGTGGCGAGAAAGACGAGGACACGAGCAGCTGCAAGTGAGTCGACTTTATTCTTTTGAGCCAACAACAAAATGTCAGAACAGGATGAACACCAGTCAGGGCTAGACACGCCCCCAAACCCCAAAGCCTGCTGGGTGAGAGACGCCTCACTAACATACCACAATAAACTGTTTAAGGCAGAAACAGTGTTTAACCTCTAACCCCCCGCCTTAACCAAGCACATTTTCTCCAGTTCAGCTTTACCCAAATCTAAAAGCTTCTTGAAAAAAAACATCAATATAGTGACAAAAAGGGGACATAAATGAGGATGAAAATGTAGCAAAAATAGCATCAAAAGAGCAACAAAAAAGTGACGACAACAAGGAAAAAATCTTAAAATGAGTTTTGTAGGTCTTCGCTTTCAAATGAGGCGTTATAACCTATAGGCTAAACTCCCCAGTCAAGAAGCTTTTAGATTTGAATAAAGGGAAGAAAAACTGTGTTATGCAATGTTTCTCTCAGATTTATTTGGTAAATTACTTTAAGGAGAAGGTGCTTTGTTGTTTTACATCAACTGACCCGTCCCTCGACACTGTTGGGACGACCCGTCAGGAGCAGTGGGCGACGGCAGAGCTGTGCAAATTAGTCAGAGCTGCTTTAAATGATTACATTGAAATAAAAGCTTAAACCTTTGACCTAAAGGGGGCGACACTTCCTTCTTTCATATTGACATAAACAGTTATTAACGATTATCAAAGAAAGAAATCAGTGACCACATGTTTTATAACCTGATATTTGATCTACTTTTGTCACTTTGAGCAGAGGCAGCTCGTACTCAGTTACATTTACTCAAGTCACTTTGGAAGTAACTGTACTTCTCAGAGTACTTTTATCATGCAGTACTTTTGTTTCTACTCAAGTAAAATGAAAATGAAGTATCTGTTTCTTACTCGAGTCAAAATACCAGTTACTTTTTCCTGTGAGTAAATATTGAAGTGACAGAAGCTTCATTCTGATCAAATCTAAACAGATGTATCGTCTCCTTGTTCTTTAGTTTTTCTGTATTTTCAGGATTTGATGTTTCGTTTCATTGTAAATAAAATCAGACTTTTCTTCAGTTCCTCACAGTACTCGAGTAACACTTTCCTCTGGAGTAAATGTACTGACTGATCATAATACTGTGGTTTGCCTGTAGGTGGCGCCCTTACTCCATCTGTTCTTAGGTTTAAAAACTAAACAACGGTTTGTCATCAGGACAGACTTTATCTCAAACTCTGGTGTGGGCCCTTTATACTTGTTATTGCAGGAAAATTAATGGGGCTATATATGGCCAACTGTCATACGGAGGTGGATGACGAGCGCTTTGCGCTCGTCATCCACCTCCGAGCCCCACAGGTGTGTGGGGTCGTTGAGAGCTTTCCAAAAATGTATAATATGTTGTCGTCGCGAAAGCGACGATATTGTTTTTGCAAGAAATATTATTATTCTTTCTTTCTTTCTTTCTTTCTTTCTTTCTTCTTCTTCTTTCTTCTGCTCTTTGAGCAGGAATTTGACCCCCTGAACATAGTCGAAAACTCACCAAACTTTGCCCAAAATTCAGGTCCAGTGAAAATTTAATTTAAATGTGTGTTTCGTATTGGGAAATAAAAAATGGCGCGACAGCGCCGCCTACAAAGTGAAAATACATTACGCCTATGGAGGGCCAACGTCAACTTTGTCATAGAGCGCCGGGAATCAGTACAGCCATTCGTCATGTGACGACAAACAAAAAATATTATTGTGGCCACGCCCCTGACAAACCGGAAGTTCGCCATTTTGACAGGAAGTATGGGAAATGCTGAGTCAGCGTTTTCGCTGACGTCGCATTTTAACGAACTCCTCCTAGGGCGTTTTACCAAATGAGCTCCAAATCGTTCCAGCTCATGTCGAGATGTGGGGCATCAAAAGTTATCCAAATTTTTTGGCTAAGTTTTACGGTTTGTTTGCGGCGAAGCCGCAATCTTTACGAAGAATTTTGCGACTTATCGTAAACAACAAAATGCTCCCATTCGCACAAACAAACTCAGATTAAAAATCGGAAATATACATTTTATTGACCTTTCGCCCCCGGACACAACAAATGTGAAATAGTGACATTGGGCGCGATAGCGCCCCCTCTAGGCTGAGAAGAAAAAATGCATTATGGGAAAAAATTTAGTTTCTCGGAAATGGATAAAATTCGGCACAAAAATAGTTGATGGCATCCCGGTCAAAAAAGCCAATTGGACCCATACCGTATTTTGTACGGTGTTGCCATGGAGACGCCTCGGGCCCCCATGTTATCCTAATGGGACTAACACATAAATCTCACATTATACACAATTACAGCGCGTTAGCGCCCTCTGTAAGGAGCTTGTGGACAGTGGTAATGGAAGTACGGCCCGTCAGGGCCGTCTGATGCTGCTTGTGAAAGAAAAAAGATTTGGGGCGCGCTAGCGCCCTCTGCAGGTTGGAGCCATTATTCACATGGAGAGGCTAAAAATGTAGTTTGCATGTTTACTGACAAAGATTAATGGCGCATCAGGGCAATAAAATGTAGTGTGGCCACATTAGCGCCCTCGGTAGGGTCATGGCGCGGCAATGGAGGCACTAAAGGAGGCACGGCCCGCGAGGGCCGTTCGATGCCCCTTGCGGCTTTAATTTCCTTTACTTTCCTTTAGTTTCCTTTACTTTCCTTTAGTTTCCTTTACTTTCTTTTAGTTTCCTTTACTTTCCTTTAGTTTCCTTTACTTCCTCTGATTAGTCTCTACTTACTCTATAATATGTAATCATTTTAGTCAAAGTGATTTTTTCTGACAGAAATTGGACAAAAACTAAATTAAAAGTTGTTTCTGAGTCTGAAACTGTGACTAAAATCTGCCGGAATAAAAAGTAAAAGAAGAAACTAAAATCCTCCAAACACTGACAGTTTGAGCCTCATTTACTTTCTCTGCTAAAGGAACAAACAGGAAGCAGAGGATTTAATATGATCAGAATTAATATAATTAATGCAAACTCCACTGAAATTCCAAATGTCCAAATGAAGACTGACTGTGATCCTCCTCAGAAGCGCCCCCTGGTGGTGACGTGTCATCTGCAGGGAGAGAGGAAGGGCATCTGGTTCTGTTTCTCTCAGTCCTTTCATAAACCACAGCTGTTGTATCTGTGAGACTCGCTGTGTTTGAGTTTCTTACGTCATTTTAATGAATTCTGACCAAATCAAAGCCCAGAAAGTCATTTACCTCTTAACCTCCACGTTAACCAAGAGCTTTTGAAACAGATTGGCTTTACCTAAATTAAATTTTACACCCTACAGGCCAGAGTAACACCTCATTTGAAAGCTAAGACCTACCAAATTCATCTAAACGGATCATTTTCCTCGTGTTGTTGTCGCATTGACGGTACTTTTTGTTGCTCTTTCATCCTCGTTTTCGTCTCATTTTTGTTGCCATTTTGAAACTTTCTTCACAAGGTTTTGATAGATTTGGGTAAAGCCAAACTGTAGAAAATGTGCTCGGAGCAGGCGGGGGGTAAGAGGAAGCTCCACTTGAATCACTGATCTTAAGGACAAATACACTCACCTAAAGGATTATTAGGAACACCTGTTCAATTTCACATTAATGCAATTATCTAATCAACCAATCACATGGCAGTTGTTTCAATGCATTTAGGGGTGTGGTCCTGGTCAAGACAATCTCCTGAACTCCAAACTGAATGTCAGAATGGGACAGAAAGGTGATTTAAGCAATTTTGAGCGTGGCATGGTTGTTGGTGCCAGACGGGCCGGTCTGAGTATTTCACAATCTGCTCAGTTACTGGGATTTTCACGCACAACCATTTCTAGGGTTTACAAAGAATGGTGTGAAAAGGGAAAAACATCCAGTATGCGGCAGTCCTGTGGGCGAAAATGCCTTGTTGATGCTAGAGGTCAGAGGAGAATGGGCCGACTGATTCAAGCTGATAGAAGAGCAACTTTGACTGAAATAACCACTCGTTACAACCGAGGTATGGAGCAAAGCATTTGTGAAGCCACAACTCGCACAACCTTGAGGCGGATGGACTACAACAGCAGAAGACCCCACCGGGTACCACTCATCTCCACTACAAATGGGACAAAGAGGCTACAATTTGCACGAGCTCATTAAAATGGGACAGTTGAAGACTGGAAAAATGTTGCCTGGTCTGATGAGTCTCGATTTCTGTTGAGACATTCAGATGGTGGAGTCAGAATTTGGCGTAAACAGAATGAGAACATGGATCCATCATGCCTGATGGATGGTGGTGGTGGTGTAATGGTGTGGGGGGATGTTTTCTTGGCACATTTTAGGCCCCTTAGTGCCAATTGGGCATCGTTTAAATGCCACGGACTACCTGAGCATTGTTTCTGACCATGTCCATCCCTTTATGACCACCATGTACCCATCCTCTGATGGCTACTTCCAGCAGGATAATGCACCATGTCACAAAGCTCCAATCATTTCAAATTGGTTTCTTGAACATGACAATGAGTTCACTGTACTACAATGGCCCCACAGTCACCAGATCTCAACCCAATAGAGCATCTTTGGGATGTGGTGGAACGGGAGCTTCGTGCCCTGGATGTGCATTCCACAAATCTCCATCAACTGCAAGATGCTATCCTATCAATATGGGCCAACATTTCTAAAGAATGCTTTCAGCACCTTGTTGAATCAATGCCACGTAGAATTAAGGCAGTTCTGAAGGCGAAAGGGGGTCAAACACAGTATTAGTATGGTGTTCCTGTATATTATAATGGAGCCAATGGCATGGGAGACACATTTACCCTTGCCGCACCCACATCTTTCAAAATAGGATATGTCTATAATGCAATGTTTTACTTGATGAAGTGATACGAATGTTCTTACAACGTTTGCACAAAAAAAATTGAAACTGCATTCTTCAACGTATAGATAGGTGGCGCTGTTTTTGGAAATTTTAGTGGCTCCCATGGATTTTTTGAATGGGCAAGAAATAAAGAATGTGTCAAATGCACAAGTTTCCATGTCGGTATTGAATTCTTGAAGAATGGGAGAGTTGTGTGCCTCTCCAATTGGATCAACATTAGCCATGTGGGCATCGCCTTGAGAATACTGTACAAAATAGGGCATGGGTGTCATTGACTTTTTGGATTGGGATCCCATAAGCTATGTCTCTGCCAAAGCACACACAATTTGGAGAAACTAATTTTTTGGCTTCAATGCAAAAACATATTTTCACTCTGTAGGGAGCACTATAGTGTCCACGACCACCGTTCCTCCTTTAATCCATTCAGATGTGAAGGGGACGTAAGTGTTGAAGTTTTGGTTCAAATCTGAGTTGTTTTGTGCAAATAGGAGGCATTTTTCATGTCTGAAAATTTGCCAAAATAAAGGTCAATTTTGGGGCTCCACTGGACGGAAACCGCAAAAGATAGCACAATTCTTTGGATAACTTTTGATCCCCATCATGTGTAGATGAGTTAGAAGTGATCAGTAGCTCATTCGGACAAACGCCCTAGGAGGAGTTCGTTCAAATGCGACATGAGCGTAAACGCAGCCTCATTTTTCCACTCAAAATAGGGGACTTCCTGTTTGTCAGGGGGTGGGGCCACAATAATGTTTTTTGCTGGTCATCACTTGAACAATGTCTGTGCCGAACGGCGTGACTGTCCGCCAAAGTTTGTTGAGGCTCTGGCTCATCAAATGTTTTTTTGCAATTTTCAGGTGGCGCTGTTGTGTCATTTTGCATGAGCCAAATGCGAACCTCATTTTTTCATACATTTTTCACCGGACCGGATTTTTCGGTGAATTTTAATTGAGTTTCGTGCATGTTCAGGGGGTCAAAATCCAGTTTCCGTGGGAAGAAAGAAAGAAAGAAAGAAAGAAAGAAAGAAAGAAAGAAAATAATATTTTTACAAAAACAATATAGCCGTGTTCCCGCCCACCACACATTATACACGTTTAGAAAGCTCTAACCAAGAGCTATGCGTTTGTCGGGGTCATTGGTCGCTGTCGTGTCTGTTGTGTGCGTGATTGGCCGCAGAGGTCCAAACGAGCACCTGACGCTCTGAGCTTTTTCCTCCATGGATTCATCAATAAAATACGGCCTTGAAAAAGGCTACGAGAACAGAAGATATAATGTTGCATTCATTGCTCCAGACTCTGGTCCAACAGCTTAACTCCTGAAAAGCTACGCAAGAAAAGCACTTAACACGAACGGAAACCAGGCTACAGCAGAGAACAAGACTCTGTCCACACGAAGTCAAGCTGAGGAGTAAACACAAAGATATTTAATCAGTCCAGTGTATCGTCCACACGAGCCGGCGTTTTGAGGGTCTGTAAAGGAACATTTTCAAACCAGGTCCCAGAGTGAAAGATCTCGTGGCTCCATCGTTACGTCACAACTTTTCCTAAAGCGATGACATCACAGCACCAGAGTGGAGTCTGTTATCCATAATCTACTGACCTTAGAATGAGTTTGACTCATGGATCTATGATGGTTTTGCTCCTCTTTGCTCCACTGCAGTCCGTGAGCCACAGGTGACAGGTAGAAAAACAGTCTGTGTGTTTGGACAGTCAAAGTCACTCACAGGTTTTTCTGCTTTAGTCCCGTTTCGTCTGAAGAATAAACTCATCTCCTCGTCTCTTCTCTACATCGTAAATCCATGAATCGGTTTCATTTTCACTGTTTACATTCCTCTAAAGTTTACTGCGCATGTGCCCTCTACATCTTGTTCTATTATCTGTGTTAGCGTCACAGCGCCTCACACAGGCCTGAAGATGAATCACACCGTTTACACAGACCTGAGTCGATCCATGTGGACACATTTACTGAGCTGGCTTCATGTTTACAAAGAAAGTTTTTGAAAGTATGAGCGCGGAGACGAGCAGCTGCACCGAGCTCTGACTCACCTCCTCTAAGCGCCAAAGTCCGGACCCGACCTGGGCTCAGTTTGTGCTCACAGACGAACCGTTCGGATGGACAAGTGTGAGTGACGTTCAGACGCAGGGCTTAATGCATATTCCTGTCTGTGTCTCCGTCTGAACGTGATGTGGCTCGAATATGTCGCTCAGTAGGGGGCGCTGTGCTGTTCGAGAAAGTAAACAGGAAACAGCGCCATGGATCTGGGAATGTTAAAGTATTAGCTAACGGAGCGAGAACAACAATAACCCAATCATTTTAAGAAAGAAGAGAGACAGTTTTTTGGACAGTGGACGTTTGTTTTCTTTAATGAGAAACGAGTTCAGCCGTGGAGAGAGAGAGCGGAGCACGTGGGCTTTTCCTCTCGCTCTTGTCGACTTTACTGCAGAATTAATGACATTTGCATCTATGACGTGTGTGGGATAAATGTGACCGGTCGTTCAGACTGAAGTCGCAAAAGCTCAGATTCAGGAGCGAGTGGCCTGGGTCACATTTGAAAAGATCAGAAACAGGAGCAAAAACACCAGCCTCAGTCTGAACGTGGCCTCATTTAAACTGATATTTAACCTCTTAACCCGGCCTTAACCGAGCACATTTGCTCCAGTTCGACTTTACTCAAATCTAAAAGCGTCTCGACTGGAGCTCACAGCCGATAGGCCAGAGTCACACCTCATCTGAAAGATCTACAAACTCATCTAAGCTTAACCTTGTTTTTGTGTCACGTTTTCACTGCTTTTTTGTAGCATTTCTTTAGTTTAATGTGACTGTGATAAAAACAACAATCACAACAAGGAAGAAGCTTAGATCAGTTTTGTAGGTCTTAGCTTTCAAATGAGGCTGTGAGCTCCTGTCCAGAAGCGGATGGGTAAAGTCATCTAGAGGAAATGGCCTCAGTTAAGGTGGGAGTTAAGAGGTTAAAAAGGAAACGTCTTAATCAGAGTCTGTGGTAAACTGAATCTTGGGAGGATTTTTGTGTTTAACATTTTCACAGACGTTAAACACAAAGTGGGCGAAGTCTTCCCTCGTTTTCCAAAGAACCTCATTAATATTCACTCGCGTCGCTGTTTCCTTTGTTTGTCTTCAGTGTTTCGCGTCGTGTCGAACAAACAAAAGGAGGAGCTGCCAGCGCCGCGTCCGCCCGGCGTATCAGGGAGCTGCAGGCGCCTCGCTCTCCCCAGACGCCTCCCCCACTGTCCCCCCTCCCCCTCTGATTACCGTAATGCCTGTGAGCACCAGCAGAGGGAGGGTTTCTGCAGGTGTCAGAAAATGTAATGCTTTTTTAATGCCTATATTCTATATTTCTATTTCCTTTGTAAGATCTGACACTGTTTAATCAAATGGGAATAAAGGGAAATGTTAATATTCAAAACCAAACTGGGCACGAGCTACTTTAGTGCAAAATGGGAATGTTAACTGTGTAAAACTTTAGTCAAAACTGCAGCGGGATTTGATTTAGATCAGAGTGTTTTTTACAGACATCGATTAAACTTTGTTAAGCTGCAAAGCGAGCACTCGATTATCCCCCTTGTTCCAGGACCTGTATGTAATTCTGATGGTAATATGTACTAATGTGTGTAAGCAAAAAAATGCGTACCTTTTTAAAGTAAACTTGATGCAACTCTAAGCTAGTAAAAGTAAGGTAAGGCAGTTTTAAATCCGAGTAGGTGAGGTTAGTTGGTAGGTAATAGAATAGGTATCTAAGGTAATATGTATCACAGGTTACTAATGTATGTTTGTGTTTTTAATATTGTGTATTGTCTTAGGCTCCATATATAAGCTAAATGTTGCTTTAAGGGTGTCCCGTTTATGAATATGCCGTATATTTGTAATAAAAACTGAAACTGTTCCTACGGGTCTGATTTTTGGGGACATGGATACTTCAAAGTTCAAAGGTGCCCAGTTGTTGAGTTCACTTGGTCTAATCAGTCATTAAAGACGGAGTCATTGTCCATTTATGGAAAATAGTTTAAAATAAACGTTCACATTTCCTTTGTGTTCATACATTGTTTTGTAGATGTGGACGATAAAGTCACTGATCATAAAGCTAAAGGTTCAGTCTGAGGATTTTAATACAGTTTCCTCAGATTTAAAGAGGGGTATTATGCTTTTTTCAATCACATAGCACCAGTCTATAGCATACTACAATGATGACGTAACCTTCTGTTGGTCTGTATATGCAGTAAATTAAAATAACTGCCTTGAATAAAATTGCTCTCTCAAAATGGTATTATGTAAAATGGACTTTTTCAAGCTTTATATCATGTTATTATGTCATTCCCTCATTAAACACATGCCTGGAGTGTTGCCTTGGCTCATTCACATATTTTTGAGTAATCAGTAAAAACTTAGACGGCAGCCATTTTAGGTGTAGCTATGCCTCAGTCCTCCTAGGAACGCCCCCACCTCCTGGAGACGCCTCTGGACCTTTCGTCACCAGCCAAGCCACCAACCACTGCTCCTCAGCTCAGCAGAGCCCCCTCCCCGCACAGTAGTGTTGTTTAGATGCCACAGCAGTGTGCTGAAGGGGGCGTGTCGGAAAGCTTCTAAAGAGACAGAGGCCTATTTCAAGACGTTCAGTACAGCCATTTTGAGAGAGCAATTTATTCAAGGCAGTTATTTTAATTTACTGCATATACAGACCAACAGAAGGTTACGTCATCATTGTAGTATGCTATAGACTGGTGCTATGTGACTGAAAAAAGCATAATACCCCCTCTTTAAATATCGATTGCGGCACGGTAGTACAGTGGTTAGCGCTCGTGCTTCACAGCTAGAAGGTCCTGGGTTCGATTCTCACCTGGCCGGGGCCTTTCTGTGTGGAGTTTGCATGTTCTCCCCGTGTCTGCGTAGGTTTCCTCCGGGTACTCCGGTTTCCCCTACCACTAAAAACATGTACAATAGGCCAGGATGAATGAGAGTGCAAATGGGGGACGACGGATGGAAATTAGCCTAAGGCTACAATCCGGTGTGGCTTGTTTACATGCATGAGACCCATGTATGTTCATTAACATGCACTGTCCCGACCAAAAAAAAAAAAAAAAAATGCGGTCTCATTTTCAGCGTATCGATGCAGGATGTGCTGCTTGAACCTCAGTTTGCTCTAAGGAAGTGTTTCTCTTTATTTCCTGATCCAGGTCGGTCCATAGATCAACATTTGCTTTGCTGTGGTTCGGACATATGGCTTTGTGAAATCTAAGATTATATTTGACTTCTTTGTTACTAAACATAAGTTGGATGTTTGTTGGAAGAATATTGTGTCTTTGTACTTTACTGAGAGTGATTTAAATGTTAAGTCTTGTAGTTTTAAGGTTTTAGATTTCAGGAAAGTGAGTTTGTGTGGTTTCTATATCCTACATTATGTACAATGTAAATCGCTCTTTCCTGCAGTAATAAAGCTCAGCTCACACTACACGACTTTGATACAATTCTCAGTCGCTCCGAGTCTTCCCAAGTCGTCAACAAACATGTTTGATTTTAAGCCCGATTTTGGACACACAGAAGAAACGTGGCTGATTTTACCCCAAAGTGAACACATAGAAAGCAGCGGCCAATGACAGAGTGAAATACAGACAAAACACCACAGCACCTCCTTTTTCATTTCTCTGTCAAAACAGCGGCACAAACAAGTAATTTCATGGCCTTTAACTTTATATCACCAAACGTTCATGAGAACCACCTTTTCAAGCTACATTTCAACCACGAACAGAGTTTAGCAGCACTTACTGAGTTTGGAGACAAACTGTTCAGCTTCACCTCGCCGCTCGCCTTTCTCCGCTGTCTCCTCCGCCTCCTCCATCTCGGGGCTGAGGTCCGTCTCCTTCTCTTATTAAATCCACTGAAATACGTCCCGCTTCTTCGTGTCGCTGACTTTAATCTCCATCTGACAGAACTATAGCCAAGTTGAAGGCTTCGTAGCAGTAGGAGCCTTGCACTGCGATGTTGTGACACTGTTGACACTGTTGACCAATCGGGACACGCACATGTTTTCCCACACTCACAAACACAGGCCTGTCTTTGTGGATTTGGGGTCAGTTTTTGAAACCGGAGGAGAAATGAAGCGTAGAGAGGACAGACGCGCGGTGTTATCAAACATCAGCTGTTTGTCAGAATCGTGTCGTGAGTTCACTCTTACGATTCTCAGTCGTTATGTGTGAACCCCAGATGTTCTATAATCGCACTAAATCCAGTCGTGTAGTGTGGACCCCCTTCTGTATGAAATCATTTAAGACTGGAAAAGTCGTGTAGTGTGTGTGGACTTCAGACTCTGTAAGTTGGTTTTATAAGTATTACCCCAGACTTCAAGGCAGTAGGAAACAGAGATTAATAAAGGATAACTTTTTTAACACACATCATTAAGACTATTCTTGTTATCATGAACATCAATCAGTCTGCGATTACTGTACCTTTCATGAATATATGTGGAGTATTTTATGTATCATTCAAACACTTTGATACAGAGTAATGTTATATGGGTTGTAATGGTGATGGTGAATAACGGTAATGCCAACATGGTAATGAATTCTGTATGGGAGACAGAAATAATACACTGGTTGTAGCGTGTGAGATACTGTGAATGTTGACCTGGTATAATGCAGTGTTGCATTTGTTAATATGTAACCAACTCGGTTGATAGTTGTTTTGTAAAATGGTAAGAAATATGCAGTGTTGTTAGTTATTGTTATTGAAGTTTATGAACAGGGGTGGGAGTCAATAAGCTTGTCTTCTTCCCACTCCTTTTCCAGCTGTAATGTAAATATTTTTTCTTTTTCTTTTATTATGTAAATATATATTTCTGTTTTTCTTTTCTTCTTTAGCTCGAAATAAAATATTCAAATCAAAAAATAACTTAACTTCATGTATGGCAATACCATCAGCTTTATTTGTCATGTTTTCGTCTCTTTTTCATCGCTGTTTAGTCGTGTGTTGTCGTCGCTCTTCTGCCACTTTTCTGCTTTTAGATTTGGGTAATGCCAAACTAAAGAAAATGTGCTCAGTTAAGGCGGGGGTTAAGGGGTTAAGAAGGTGTTTAGTATCGGTTGGTATCAGAAAACTAAAGCAGCTGGATCGGTGTGAGACTTTGGCCTCGGTCTGAGCGTTCTCATGTTTATCACGTTTATCGAGGCGTAGGTTTGAGTTCCTGCGGCTCTGACTCTGCTGTGGATGGAAGTGTTCTTTGTGTCTTTGTTCTCCTGGACGCAGGGGAAATGTCTGAATCCTGTTTTTAAAAGTCAGAGTCCGTCCTTCAGGTATTTCTCGTCTCTGCCTGGGTTTCTGGGTTTCTGGGCTCTGGGCTGCGAGCCTTCGAACGTCTGCTCCGTCCGATAACACGCCGACCTTTGGCAGAGTCACGCCTGCTCTTTCACATGCAAATGTCCGGCTCTGGCTGCAGGTCTGGGCAGGTGTCGCACAGACCTGTCCTCTGTGTGTGAGCCAGAGCAGAGGGTTTTTCTACCTCCTCCTGAATGTTTGACTTTCCAAACAGATCAGGATTAAAACACGACACACGCGTGTTAATATCGGATTGTTCTTTAGCTTTGACCGTTCTGTTTGAATGAGCTTCAGCAGGAGCTTGTATCGATGAAGGGAGAGAGTGACTCGGGACGGCTCCACTGCACAAATCATCACCATCATTTTAGTCACAATGGAAATAGATTTATTTTTACAAACTGTGCAACATAAAAATATTTGGATCATTTCAAAAGTGAAAATTATTTCAGTCTTTAATAAAACTGGAGCTTGGACGTGACGCTCGTGTATGTGGCGGCCATCTTGTGACTGGTCGGTGAGGCTAACCCCTAGGCAGGGCCGGACTGGGACAATAATTCGGCCCTGGCATTTTTTGGTTTGGACCGGTGCCACACACACACACACACACACACACCAGTAACATAGAAATATATACTCTGTAACACTGGACTGTATCATTTATCCACAATAATAGCACTCAGATCTGCTCAAATAAACAACTCATGAAGACAGACCAATGCAGAGATAATAAGCTTTGTGAACATCCATCTTCATAATAATGAAAGCTCAGTCTTACCTGTAGCAGACAGACTGTTTTAACTCTTACAGATGGATGTTTCTGCAGCTCTGTTACAGAGGTGATTCTTAAACAGGCGAATGTCCGTAAATGCAAAGTGTCTAGCAAACACTTCCATGTTCTGGAGCTTGTGCTCTTATCAGGCACCATTCTGTCTGAAGTCCGCCTCATCTCAGGGCACAGACGTTTGTTTGAATCCATATTTACCCCTTTGTTTTACCGCATCTACCAGGCCAAATGGCCGGGGCACAAGCCAAAGCGGAATGTGGCGCTGCTCGCATTTACTCCCGCCTGCTAAAAATAACCAATGGCCGTGCGAGTAAGGCGGGACTTGCTAAACAGCAACCGAAGAGAGTGACGCTGACAGGCAGGAAGAGCAGCCAATCAGTGTTCAGAACAGAAGCCCACGCTCGAACCATGTGTGTTTACAGCGGAGAGAGAGAGGAGAGAGAAGACACAGGTCCGCGGCTCTGGTCTGCGCGCCGTGCCCTGGTACTCTACAGGAGTTCTAACATATTTTTCAGGACAATTTGGGTCGGATTCGGGATTCACCCAATGTGCCACTGATGCGCCTGTGATCAGGGCCAGATTAACACTTTGTTGTACCCTGGGCAACAATATTCAAGGGCCCCATCATCACGACCCCAGGATCACCATAATATGGTCATATATAGAATATATTACTGTAATATACAGTAAATATACTCAATACTTCAAATCCTAACTGTCATCAGGTGTATTTTGATTTACAAATATTTAAAGCTCATAGAACTACAAATGCACTACTATGTCCCCTATCAAAGACATTCACTCACATATGATGCTATGAAAACAAAACACATCAGCATCTGTATAATCTGGTAAAATTGACCCACTACATTGAGAGGGAAGGAAGTATCCTCCATTTTCACATTTTAAAACCATTGTTTATTTAACAACACTTATTCCCAATAGAAATGTATGGAATTGATAGAGTTATCACAGAAGACCACAGACAACACATCAAAAAACATGTTGGTCCTCAGCTCTTTTTAAGCAGAAATCACCCTGACAAGGGGACCCTGTCTCCTCAGAATTCAACAAGGCAATCAAGTTATTAGTCCAACACAAACTATTTGAAATCTGCCAGTTATCCCTCCACAACAATTTACAGCATTTCATAAAGCTGGCACCTCAAGGAAAAGTAAAAAATAAAATGCAGTATCACTATTTGATCATAAACATTTTGATCCTAAGCTCATTTAACTTGGTGACAGTATAGTTTTACGAGCCTACATTTCTCTGGCACTTGAGGCAAATCTCGCCTCTTTCCTCTCTCCCTCTCCTGGATATTATTTCAATATGTGTGGGTTTGGAGTGTGTAGTAGCCTACCTGTCTGTCCATCGATCATGTCGTAATAAAATCCCCTTAAAACATGTTTGTAATCCAGTGCGTCCTTTATTTTCCATAAGTTTACTGACGCGTGTGATTCCTCTGATACGAATGCCTGGGCTCAGGAAAGGCATTTCAAACCGCTGCTGCTTGACATGAAGATTCCCTCTTTCCAGACAGTGTCTCCGTTTCACTTGTGTCTATGATGTAGTGGGAGTGGTTATGATGTTCCAAACTCAGAAGATCAATACATTTTTCGCGAATCTGTGTTTTTACTCCTCCGGCCTCCTCACGCCGCTCTGAACAGCGGGGGCGCATTGCCGCTGATTCCCACCGCTCCAAGGCACCTGCTGCCACGCATCACCCGCACATGTGCGCGCACTTACATTAACAATACACAGGAATCAACCCATGTATTACCAGTTTGCATTCAACCCTCATTAGCATCACGTTGTTTCGTTCAGATGTGCATCGAAAACGGGTGGGTAACGGGTAGATGTTAACGGGTCCGGGCGGGTAAGGATTTCACTCTTGATATAATCACGGGTGCTGTAGCGGATGGGTGCTGGTCTTAAGAGGGTCTTAACTTGAGGCCCTCTCTTCATTGTCAGTCCCCATGAGACTGACTCTCAACCGCCCTCGCTCTCAACCAACTCACGCTCAAAGTCATAGACAGCGCAGCAAAAAGGTCCGGGTGGACAGTTTGTTAAATATAAAGCGGGAGATTACAGTAACAGTATTTTGCTCTTGCTGTCCTGGGCCCTTTAGATGTCCTGGGCCCCTGGGCAATTGCCCAGTTGCCCGTATGGTTAATCCGGGCTTGCCTGTGATGGGCCATTGGATGATTCCATTCGAGAAAGCACGGGCTGCGCAGAAATAAAAAAATAAAATCTAACGCACCGGCCCATTTTGGAACCGGCCCACCGGTCAAATGCCCAGTAAAATATATGGCCAGTCCCGGCCTGCCCCTAGGCCAGAATGTGAGAGTCTTTGTTTGTGATTCTGGGCTTGAAACTGCGACTGTTTTAATCACATTTGGTCCCAAATTTACGCTCGATCTAAAATAGAATTACTCACATGTTTGCGACTGCAAAAGCGTAAATGCTCCGGTCCACCTTAAACGCCAGGTATGTTTATTTATACCGTGTGTTCGTACACATGTGCCTTAAACAAGAAGATATGCAGAGGCAGGATAAAAGCATGAAAGCCATGAGCAGTCAGAACAGAAGTGTGACAGCCCGGCCTGTGTGAGTGTGAGTGTGGGGGAGGGTATCTGCTCCTGCTGCTCCTGCTGCTCCTGCTGCTCCTCTCATTTGTGTGCAGGTGTGATCCGTCCTGATCTGCGGCTCTTCCTCAGCTGCTCCACATTTAATAAGACTGGCTGCATCTGGCTGTGTCTCAGCCCTGCTCCAGTCTGGTCTCCAACCAGCATAGACTCTTGCACATATTTATTGTTGTACCTTTGAATAAAACCGCCATTTATGGTTTTAAACAGAATATGTGAAAGTGTTTGAGTGGCTGTGAGGACAGAGGCAGACATGGCCACGCTGCTTCTGCACAGAAAACCACACATTTCAAACAGGAGAGCGTAACCAAACACACTTTAACCCAAACGCAAGAGATAAACCTTTAACCCAAAAAACACAGGCAAAATCAGCAATTCAATTAAATCAATTTGAGGAACTTAAACTGAAATGTAATGACCTGAACCTAAAAATGACCTAAACAAACATCATCAGTGTCATATCTGAAAGGTTTCAGGAGGACAGATTTCTGCTGTAAAGTATCTGTCCGTTCTCATTGATATCAGTAAAAAAACTATGTTTTTGAAGATGATTTAGGACTAATCACAGCAGCCAAGGCCACGTTCAGTACGATGGAGCTGAAGATCGGCTGCAGACGTTGGTTTCATGTGGCTTATAAAAAGAGCTCGACTGAGGCTTATTACAGCAGCTCTGAGCCTCTCATTCATCTCCTGCTTTACATCACGCTGCCTGGGTTCTTCCTTCAGCATTAGAGACTCTCACAGGTCAAAGTAAAAACTTAATTAACCCCATTGTGAGCAAAACAGCGTAGCTCCAGCCAGTCCCTCTGCGACGCCGGTCGACACTTAGTTTAGCTTTAGTTTAGTTTATTTGAGCAGTAAACACTCTGCTCAAAACGGCACGGTAGTACAGTGGTTAGCGCTCGTGCTTCACAGCTAGAAGGTCCGGGTTCGATTCCCACCAAGGCCGGGGCCTTTCTGTGTGGAGTTTGCATGTTCTCCCCGTGTCTGCGTAGGTTTCCTCCGGGTACTCCGGTTTCCTCTACCACTAAAAACATGTACAATAGGCCAGGATGAATCAGAGTGTGTTTGAGAGTGCGCATGGGGGACGACGGATGGAAATTAGCCCAAGGCTACAATCCAGTGTGGCTTGTTCATTAACTTGCACTGTCCCTACCAAATAAACCAATATAAATATAAATAAAAGGAGTGGGCTGAAGCAAGAGCTTATAAGCCCCACCCCCAAAATCAATACAACATTTACAATATAGTATTTACATAAAGACATTACATGACAGAACTATAATGCCGAAATCGATGCAATAAAACATATCAAAACAAATATAAACAACAGCAAAAGAAATGGATCATATACACCTGCAGCCTCCCATCATGGCAGAAATGTAATTACAATATCAATCATACAATCAGCAGCGTCAGACCTTGACCTGGAGTCTCAGAGACGTCACAGAAACGTCTCACAGGTTGAGGAAAGTGTTTGAGTCCGTGTAGACCTGTCAGAGACTGAAATCAAACCTGTTTGTTCGAACCAGTCAGTTTGTAGAAATGCCCTACAAGCTCTAAACTCTTTTTGTTACAAGCTTGTTTGTTCTATGTTGAATTGCAATGTCCCTGTAAAAAAAAAAGAATAAATAAATAATAAAAAGTAAGAGCGACTCCAGCTCTGGCCACTTTAAAGCACACGTCAAACAGTGGATGAAGGAAAACCCGGCCTGTGAACACGTTTAGTTGTTACTGTATTTGTAGTGATTAGTTGTTTGTGTATTTGTCGCCTGCATAGGGACAGATGGAAACTAACATCTCTGCTATAATCTGTCATATTTACAGAGCACATTAATAAGCACTGGCCTGACCAAATAAACCAATAAACTAAAGCTAGTCTCCAGGCCGGTGAGACAGGCCCTTTGTTTGAGCACCTTCAGTCCGAGTTGCAGAGATCGAGCCTGAACGCATCAAGGAAATGATCTATAATCAGCACAAATATCTAAAACTACAGACGACCCAGTGTCAAGATTAGCTGTGGAGTCTATGTCAGTCTAAAGTAATCCAGCTTCACACATGTATTCATGGAGAGGTCTGGTCTGAGTCGAGTCTGGTCTGAGTCTGAGTCTGAGTCTGAGTCTGAGCTGGTCTGAGTCTGAGTCTGAGTCTGGTCTGGGTCTGGGTCTGGTCTGGGTCTGGGTCTGGTCTGGTCTGGTCTGGTTGTGCTGTGTCAAGAAAACGTTATAAAATAAAGCTGTTAATGTGTCAGCTTGGTCTGTTTAAGGAGAAAGGTCCGTAAACAGCGGTTGTTGATTCTCCTCAGACGTTCCTCTCTGAGCCTCACCTTGGCTCGTCCTCTGATGTTTCCGATTACGCTCGTCTTTAGCGTGGCCTCTGTCCGAGCTCTTTATAATGGTCTGATCTTATCTCCGCCCCGTCATTCTGCGGCCGAGCGATTACATCTGCAGAGACGTTCCTCAGGTCATTGTCACTTTGGACCAGACGGGTTTAAAGAGAGTCGTCATGAAACACGAGTTCATCAGGAAGGAACAGGTAATGAAGGAAACTCATTAAGGTTCAGGTGTGTTGTCCTCGTAGGGAAATGTGTCTCTGTGTTTGACCGTTCACACTAAAAAATGCTGGGTTAAAAGTAACCCAACTTTTAACCCAATGTTGGGTCAACCCAGCGTTGGGTTATTTTAACCCAACAGTTGGATTAATATTTTAACCCACCGTTGGGTTGTTTATTCTTAATTTTACCCAATGTTTGGGTTAATTCGTAATGATCACCCCAGTGCTGTTTTAGAACTTTATTTCTTACAAAAGCAGAACATAATTGTTTAACACAACATCATCAGCAGCAAATAATTCATTTGGTTGTTAACAAGCCTAAGGAAAGTCCCCCATTGTCCATATTGTACTTGCTGTATTTTGGTGAAGTGGTCCTTTTCAGAGTCAGAGACAGGGCTGTGGACAGTTCAGTCATAGCAGGACAGGGCTGGGAAAAGTTCAGTCTGAAGCAGGAGACAGGGCTGGGACACTGCAGCAGGAGACAGGGCTGGGGACACTGCAGCGGGAGACAGAGCAGGAGACAGGGCTGGGGACAGTTCAGTCACAGCAGGACAGGGCTGGGAAAAGTTCAGTCTGAAGCAGGAGACAGGGCTGGGGACACTGCAGAAGGAGACAGAGCAGGAGACAGGGCTGGGGACACTGCAGCAGGAGACAGAGCAGGGACAGGGCTGAGGACACTGCAGTCTACAGCAGCAGAGACCACTGTGGAAATAAAGAGAGACATTGTCACAGATGAAATCCAATACCTGGTAACCATTACTCCACCAGGGACACCAACCTTCCCATAAGACAGTGACAGTATAATGTAAGATCTTACCTTGGTGAAGTAACAGAGGCATCGTCTCAGAGGCAGGCGGACACTTCCACTGAGCTGAAGATTCCACTGGAAGAGAAACATTACATTTGTGTTTGGTCTAAAACTATAAAGGGTCATGTTATATATTTGTAAAAAATATACTGCACTTACTGGGACTGGTGTCCAGTGATGATGATCTTCAGACAGACAGTGGAAGAGCTCAGGAGAGTTTGTTTTCTGTAGGACACACATTAACACAAGTTTGTATTTTAGCAAATGAATTAAACAGAGAATAAAATATTTCTGATAATTATAAAACTGCTGCTTACCTGTAAAGCTTTAGTGGCATTTATCAGCTCTGGAGGTCCCACATGGAGAGGGTAAAGCTGATCTGAAACACACAGGACAAAAGCATTAAAATATCCTAACTGAAAACTGTTAACACTTTTCTCTGTTTCTCCCATATCTGAGCCTCTCCTTCTCTCCTCTGCTGCTGCTGCATCTCCTCATCCCTTTAACCATATTAAATTACTAAAGGCATTATGTAAGAAACAACAGCATAGATAAGACACTGACAAACACTGTTTAAGAAAGAGTTCGCGTTAGCATTAGCATTAGCGTTAGCATTAGCTAACGGTTGTCGCGCGCATTATATTAATAGGATATCATAACCGATTATTTTAACTACCTTTAGCCTCATTATTTCAGTCAATACTTGTCCTATCAACACGAAATAAAAACTGGGACAGAGAGTGAAGTGTCCTCTATCAGGATTATTTAACTACACATCTCTGTGTTGAATCGTTTTTTAGCTACAGCTCGTCCAAAAGACGTGACTTTAACCCTTTCTCTTCTATGACAGAGCTAACAAGGTGTTAGGGAAACACAAAGCCAAAACCAAATTGATTAATTATTTGTGCCTAATCAGTTTCATTTGGATAATACTGACTCTTTATGACAGAGTAATCAAATAAAACAGTATAAATACCTTTATGAGCAGTTTCAATCAGAGGAGGTGGAGGAGCAGTAATGGCCGCTGCTGGACAGTTGAGCTCAGTGGGTTTTGACCCAACCTGCTGGGTAGGAAAAAAAACAACCCAAACTCTATGAAAATAACCCAACAAAATGACCCAACAGCCATAACCCAGCAGTTGGGTTGTTAAAATAACCCAGCATTTTTAGTGTGTTCCTTTGGGGTCAAGTTTATTTATGAAGCTCATTTAAATAACATTGTTGCCCAAAGTGTTGTACGCAAAATACATGTATTTAAAATGCAATAGAAATTAAAAACAGACAAAGATGCAAAAGCAAGTACAAACACAAACAAATACCAACAGCAATGTCCTGCTCAGGCTAAAGTCTCCTCTGGTGGACCTCGTGACCTCAGAGGTCTGTTGTTATGCTCAGAGGATGAACAGAAGCTCAGAAAGGTTCAAACACTTTAAACAACAACAGGGAGCCAGTGTGAAGAGGCCGACACAGGGTCATGTGATCAAACCTTTTGGTTCCAGCAGACGATGGATCTTTGGTCCAAACACAAAGAGTCTTTTTCAGGAGCGTTTGAGTCACTTTGAAAATGTCCTGTACAATGTAGAAGACGGCATTCTTGTAACTTTGATTCTATACATCAGAAGTTTGGCACGGGTAACAATCTGAAAGAAATATATTAATGATCGTATTATTGACTTGCTTGTACTGGACATCGTACATGAAACAAGATCGTTGCTGTAGTTGTGCTTCGTTTCAATTAATTATATAAACAGTTCAAATGTGGTTTTGTAAGTTGTAAGTTGGTCTGTGCTAATGTAGCTTCTTAGATATGAGTTATAGCACATTCTTTTGTTTCTTTATTTTGCTGTTTTTTTTTATTGTTCCTCATTATTTGTTGTTACTTTGCCCTATGTTCCTTGTTGATGATTTGATTATGATGTTCTACCTTTTAAATGTAAATGTTATTGTTTTATTTTTGGGGTGGGCGCTTATAAGCCTTTGGCTTCGGCTCACTCCCTTGAGCAGGTTAAACTGCTCAAACAAATAAATAAACTAAGAAGACGATGTTTGATTATGTTTATGTGTCTATATATAATTATCTTAACCATAATGAGTTGGTTTGAACAAACAACAGTTATAAAAGTTTGTAATTAAGTTGATGTGTCATAAATAAGCAGGGTTGCTTCAGCCGACTCCCTTTTGGACATTATTGTGTTTCTTTATGTCTAATAACTTCGATCTTGTAATTGCTCCAAATAAACTAAACTTAAAAATAAAAAACTCAGTAAAAACATTTACTCCCGATGTTTTACTAATAACTAGTTCCAAAGATTTGCTCAGAGGGATTTGAATCTGGTTTAGTTTTGGAATAAACAAAATAAAGCACACATTTAAACCTGGCTCTGAACATTATTTACATTTTGTCTCTGAATAACAGTAATTAATATGAATATTTCTAAATGTTATGTTTCCCTGCAGTGTTTCAGATTAAAACACTTTACAAACCTGTTGCTTCAGTTTAAACCAGGATGAAATAATGAGTTCATTCTTACTCGAAGTTTGTACAAAACGTTGGTCTTTCGTCTGTATCTTCTGCACAAATGTATCATGATCATGAATAATTAATGAGTTGCTTTAATGACTCTTTTATGAATTAAATACACATTAATTAATTTTCCCTAATGATCAAACATTACAAATGAAACACTGACTTGTTTCATGATAAAGTTTCTGTCCTCTTTCCTCTCGGTTCAGTCTCACTTCCTGCTGACTCGTACTTTTCTTTCCTCCGACTCAGCAGATCTTATTAAAAGCTCGACTCTGCGTTTTGGATTAAACGGATCGCCATCCGATAAACGGCGTCTTCTGTTGCCGCCGGTAACAAAAACAGCCCGAGGCGACGGGAGGGACTTTACGGGAGATACAGATCAGGAATAGATTTGTTTATGTAGAAGCTTTTCCAAATGACTTCCAGCGCCATTGTCCTCGGTCACAATGGCCACAGCCTGGAGGAGTTCAGCAAAAGAAAACACATCACTGCTCATTTGCTCCACATGTTTCTGATGAGATATCTGTGCAGTCTGAGCAGCAGGGGGCGCTAACGCATGTCTCTGCTTTGTGTCTTTGTAAAGGCTGAAGGACCAGACAGATGTGTAAGCAGCGTTCACACTGAGGCTGATGTTTTAAATGTCCTACATCTGATCCGTGTCTGATCTTATGTCTGAACGGAACATTTATCACGTCATCGATGCAAACGCCGTTCAATCTGCAGTGAAGGATATTTCATTTGACACAGGGCCTCATTTCCTCGTTATCCCAGAGTGTTGTTTCTGGAGATTTTTTTTTTTTCATACTGTCCTTACAGTGCCTCTCGAAAGTACTAATACTCCTTGAACTACTGCACATTTTGTCATGTTTACAGCCCTAAACATAAAGATTTTATTTGAATTTTTACTGAAAGTTTCACAACAAGTAACAGACAACTGTGAAGTGAAAGCAAAATGATACATGATTCTGTTATTTTCAAAAAACATGATCTCAGGATGGAAATACGCTGGCCTGTTCCTTTATGCTCTGCGGTCTGAACGTCGCCTAATATAATAATATAAGATCCTGGTCAGAATCCGCCTCAAAAGCTTTGTTTCCATAAAAGTACAGAAAGTCTGGAGTGAATGAATAATGTGATGTCTTTAGTGTCATTATTATGAATTACATGCACTTGAGTAAATGTAACTGAGTACTCCCCGCCTCTGGAAAGACTCGGGCTTCTGTTTCAGGTGTTTCTCGACTAATTAAATCTAACGTACAAACGAACAGCTGCTGATCCAGTAAAACTCGTCCTCCGTCTGACCTTCTGCAGCTGCGCCTTTTACAAAACTCGCTTTAAACATCGGAAAGTTTCACACCAACTTTATGAAGTCACAGCAGGACGAGTAAAGACAGAGGAGCAGCGCCGTCATCTGTACCGGGGCTGTTTTACTGTTGACGTTTCATTAAGGCGAGACACTGCAGGTGAATAGGGGGAAAAAAATTAATGTAGAGATAACAATTTGAAACTTTTTCTGAACATCACTGATATAAATATGAGAAATAATGTATTGCATTTTTCTGTCATTTTATGTTTTCATATATTTTGGCAACGAAATAAAAATAATGGATTGAGGCAGATTAAAATGTATGGTTTCATTTTATTGACATATTAGTAACTCAGATTTTTCAGAGGGGATTTTGGATTTATTGTTAGTTTTTCTATTCTATTCTATATTGTATTAACTATTTAATTTATATTTAACTAATCATAAGTGAAAAAAAAATCTGTAAAAACTCAAATTCCGCCTGTTTTTTTGGGTTCAAAGCTGAATAAATCAGGCTAGGAATTAGATATTAAAAAATCCCTCTGAAAAAACCTTCAGAATGTAAAGTCCAAGACTGTAAAGTTTGGAGTCTGTATGAGCGACTCTAAGGGCTCACCCGCTGCCCGAGTGAGTGGGGCCTTCTCTCATTCAGAGAAAACAAGCCCTGAAGTTTTGTAGCGAGTGGAACCTTCTTTGGCTCTTCAGCACCAGGCGTCTTGTAGGAGGAAAATACCATATTTGGGCGATAGCGTCATCACGGGGACCCTTCACACGTGGATGTAAAATCTGTCAATATTTGTGATGAATACCCGCGGGAAAGACGCCGCAGCTGCTACTTCCGGGTTACCTCCACGTCGCAGGCGACAAATCATCATAAAATAAGCATCATGCTTTTTAGACTCTGACATGAAAACTAAGATGTAAAGGAGGGAAATAGATAAAAATCTCCACTTCGACCACTGCGTGAAAAATCAATACTTTCACCTGAGTGTCTCGCCTTAAGAGGCTTCGTCAGTAACTCGTGATCTTTAAACAAAAGCACATCATGAATTCATTATTTGTCAGATGTTTTGATGAAGAGACTCAAGAAGGCGGATCTAAACAGGACTTATTTCCAGCCAGTTTTTGTTTCGCTTTGGAAAACAGTCGCTATTGCGTAATAATAATTTGTATCATTAACCGTAACACGTGGAAACAGGTCGCAGTAGTTCGGAAACCAATGGCCTGAATTCCACCAACATTCCTGATCCACAAACAGGAGAGACGGTCCCTTTAAGAGAGAGACATGAACACGAGTAAACACAATCAATATTAGATGGAGAGTTCGTGATTGACAGACGGATCGTTAATATTTCCCTCAGTTTGGATTATTCAGATCATTTTGGAGACTTTCATCAGAGGCTAAAGGCAAAGGCTCACACTCTCCCATCAAAACATCTCACACTGGATCTCAGGACGCTGCAGAAGCTTTTTGAAACAACGCCACAGCGAATAAGAGCGAGAGCCAAATGTAACTCAGGTAATTATTCAGATGACTGACTTAACTTTGGGGAAACTTACTGTTACTTGAGTAAAGTTTCCAAAGACAAACTAAAGTCTCGTCATAATCAGGATAAAAACCTCGTCTTTGGCAGATTCTGAGTTTTGCAAACCTCACATAAATGTCGATGTCCTGTTTCCCCAACCGCACGCTGCGTTTGTGATCCGCCAGAAAGTGGGAGACGTTAATATTCATGCGAGGTTCATGAATGGATAATGACCTGCGCGTCAGAGGGAAAGAAACGAGTCGCCAAAGTCACAGAAACGAGAGTTCAGCCCGTTCAGCTGGAGACTCGACTGAGCCGCGGAAAACTGGAGGAGTTTAACTCGTTTACAGCTCGGAGGAAACGAGAGGAACCAGGAGAGTCAAACTGGAGAAACTACAGACTCACCTCTAACCCAGGACGAGTTGGACAAATGAGAAAAGCAGCTGTAGGGAGGCTTGGATCCTGGATCACTTCAGAGGGCTGGGCTGGTGCGCGTGGTTAGGTTGAAAATATCTCTCTTTAAACCCATCTTTGCACTAAAGACGGGCTAAGGAGGGTTAATAAACACATAAGGAGTAACGCAGGGTTATTGAAGATGTAATACACTCCTGCAAACGTCATTCACTCTGTGGTCCTTATCTGTTAGACTCTCCTCAAGTTCAGCACAGACTACACGATCTTTCAGTCCTAAATGATTTTATAGAGAAATGGGGGCCCACACTACACGACTGGGTTTAGGTCGATTATAGAACGACTGAGCGACTCAGACAGCTGATGATGCTGAGCTCTGTCCTCTGGCAGAGAGAAGAGTCCGCCTCCACACTCAGGAAGAGCCGCTAAACTCTGTTTGTGGTTGAAATGAAGCTGGAAAAGGTGTTTCTCGTGAACTCTTGCTGATGTAAAGTTGTGCAGTTCTGACAAAGAAATGAAAGTCATGGCTGCGTGTTTTTCAGTCTGTATTTCCTGACACTGGGAAATGACAGACATAACATTTGAAACATTGCCCTGCATTAGTGTGTCACCCTGGTACAGCAATGTCTTACATTCAAACAGAACGTTTTGTATTTCTATCATGGAGTTGTGATGCTAGTTACAAGTTAGCATTAACAACACGGAGACGCTAATGCATGCTTTTTATCACCAGTCGTATCGACTACTGTAATGCCCTGCTCTCTGGTCTTCCCAAAAAGAGTATCTCAGGTTTACAACTTTTACAAATTCAGCAGCTCGTGTCCTGACGAAGACCAGGAGGCGGGACCACATTACACCGGTTTTAGAGTCGCTGCATTGGCTCCCCGTGTGTTTCAGGATCGATTTTAAAGTTCTTTTAATGGTTTTTAAATGTCTTAATGGTCTTGGTCCTTCTTATCTTTCAGAATTACTTTTACCTTATGAACCTTCGCTGGTCCCTGCGCTCCTCTGGCAGGGGTCTCCTAGTTATTCCTAAAGTCAACAGAAAGACTCACGGCGAGGCGTCTTTCCAATATTTATGGCCCTCGCCTCTGGAACGACCTGAGGAGGAGCTCAGGACCGCAGAGAACGTTCATTGTCTTTAAGAGCAGGCTCAGGAAGTTCTTTGTCTGGCTTAACGTAAGTGCAGAAGTGAAGCAAACAGCCCATAGAAGCAACAGTTCGATCCGTCTGGTTTGTGTGTAGACGCCATGAGAGTAAAATCGTGTCATTTGTGCTGCGCTTTAGTCGAAGTCCTTCAGTTTTCAAAGGTAAAGCTCTCGTGGGCTGAAAGTCCAGACAAGCCCCAGTTCTGATCCAGGATCCAGTTTAAATAAACAACAGCGATAGAGACGACAAACATGCGATAACACACTCTTCATAGTTCACACCAAAGTTCAGCCGTTCAGGAATAAAAGTAACATCAGTTTCAGCTGAAGCGACGGGGCCTCATTCCTTAACGTCACCTTGAGCCACAGCTTCTCTTTAACCTTCAAGTGTCTGTAATACCGCCCTCTGGTGGCCGGGGCGACTCCAAAAGACACTTTGTAAACAGGATTTCTATGTGGCTTTGGGCCTTGCGTTTAAACTGTTTAGAGTCTGACTTATGACCCAATGTGACACGAACTATGTGATGGAAATAAAAAGTTTAAGCTTTTGATTGGACAGTTGGAGCTCAGCGGAGGCTCGTCGCTGGTTAAGCCCCGCCCCCCAGGCTCTCTGTGGGGAGGAGATCTGAGCTGATGTATCATGAATGTAAATGGGGAGGGTGTGTATTCGCCTCATGTTTAATATGGAGGAGGGAAACATATTTATTTAAAGAAGAGAAAATAATATAACGGCTGCAGAAAAGGATTGATTCATCTCAGGTTTGGAATTCCAAATGTTGGCTTTCACTCAGCGGAAACTGGGCTCGGGTCCAAACGAAAAAAGTCAGGCCTGTGGGTCATTACTGTGCTGCAATCTCACCGTGATTATTACTCACGCCGTTGTTATTTACTCCCACGTGTGACCCACATCTCCTGCTCCTCTCGATCAATCTGCGCCTCCCGCCGTCTTCTGCATTTCTCTGATGTCGCAGGAGAAAAAACCCCGCGGCGAAGGGAAACTCATCTGAAAAAAAACCTGCTTCATGACGCCAGAGCGGCGGGAAACGGGAGGAAACGACTTTGCGTGTTGTGACCTGGATTTGGGAAACGAAAAAAAAAATTCAAACCTGACGCATTTATGTAAAATATATAGATGTGCAGTGAGTTTATTTTATTATTTATTTGAAATTAAGCAGTTACATATTAATCAATGTGTAAATTATGCTGGAATTTAGCACAAAAGGCTAAATTGCTTCCATTGTCCTAAGGCAGGCAAGAAAAAAACAAAACACATCATAAGACGGGACATTTAGTAAAGGCAATTAGCATAACAGGAAATAAAGAGAAAGTTCCAAGGAAAAGCATAGTTTCATTAATGGGAGCATGGACTGTTTGGATTTCAAACCCATTTTAAGGACCCCTTTAAATGTTTAGGAAGGTCCCCAGTTTCCAGCAAAAGTATTCCATAATATTTGTGCCCTCTGAAATAATTATATTTTAAGATCTTTTAATCTGATCATGTAACACTGATTTACTGAACCCAGACTTTTCTATTGATAGAAATGCTGCACGGATGAGCAACAGTGGAATTTTAAAGTGACATGAATTGACGGTAGCGTAACGTTTAAGCGAACAGGCAGCGTGAAAGCAGCCTCTTAAGCAAAAACAAACACATATTTAAGATTAAAAACCGCGCTCAAAGAAACGGTCGAACAGATGTGGCGTTCATCCAGGGTCCAAGGATTATCAATATGGAAACACAAAAACAAAACAAAAGATCGGACTTCGTTTTCACTTACCTCGTGTCTTGAAGTGTTTTTTTTCAGGTACTCCGTGGCCCTGGTTCTAAGCCACACCCACGGCCACGCCCCGGTAACCATGGATACAATACAAGACTCTTACAGAGGAGGGGGGGCTGGTGGAAACTCATCAACATGTGTTTGCAGTATAAGAACGAAAACCAGCTGTTCTTTTTCTGGACATAATCCAGGCGAGTCACTGTCTGCTGGTTTTCATCATGCCAGCACTTACGAAGCAGAATAAACCACAGAACGTTAAAACATCAAGGCTTAGGCTCGTGTCAGCAGGCTTTCGGTTTATTATTTTCAGAAAAAACAACACAGCAGAGCCATGAGGTGATCTTGGCTTCGCATGAATCGGACTCTGCTGCCTGGAAAGACGACAAACTTGAGAAAACTTCTAGACTGAAGCTGGTTTTTTTAATTCAGGTTACGTTACTCTAAAGTTCGTCTGTAGTTTTGCTGCTCGTCTCTCAGACTCTGGTTTTCTTCCACATGTTTCCTCATGAGTTTCTTCTTAGTTTTATTTTGCTTCAATCCAAAACAATCCCAACCACTTCAGACTTTACTTTCTCCAGGAGGACGTGGAGTTAGTGGAGTTATTCAGATCCACGTGTTTCCCTCGCCCTGACAGCGAGGGGGCAGCGTTTCTTTCACTCAATTCTGACTGCTGATATGAAGGGGTTGAAAGTGGTCACCAGGTAAGATTTCATGTATTTTAATATATTTTATCATGTGCGGCACTGTCTACTCCACGTCGATTTGTGTTTCCATCGATCTGTGGGAATCTGGTTGCTGTATCCATGTGTTACGGGAGTTTACTTGTGGGCTCGGGTTGAGGGAGAGCTGCTGGTGCCAAAACAGGGTTACTAAAACAGTTCCAGTGAACAGTCCAACGCAGGCAGAGTCAGAGTCTCGTGTACAGTGTTTGTTATGACAGAGAAACACGTATCACCACAAAACACAACTGGTAAACCAGGTCTTAAAGAAACAGCTCAACGCACCCCAGAGCGCCGTCACATTTACACCAGAGCGCCGTCACATTACACCAGAGGCGCCGTCACATTACACCAGAGCGCCGTCACATTACACCCAAGCGCCGTCACATTAAACACCAGAGTTGCCATCACATTACACCAGAGCGCAGTCACATTCACCAGAGCGCCAGTCAACATTACACCAGAGCGCCGTCACATTTACACCAGAGCGCCGTCAACATTACAACCAGAGCGCCCCATACATTAACCAGGCGCAGTCACATTAACCAGAGCGCCGTACATTACCACCGAAGCGCCGTCACATTACAACCAGAGGCGCCATCACATTACACAGAGGCGCATCACATTACCACCAGAGCGCAGTCACATTACACCAGAGCGCAGTCACATTACCCAGAGCGCCATCATAATTACACCAGAGCGCACGTCACATTACACGGAGCGCCATCACATTACACCAGAGCGCAGTCACATTACAACAGCAGCCGCCGTTCAACATATACACCAGAGCGCCGTCACATTACACCAAGAGCGCAGTCACATTACACCGGAGCGCCGTACATTACACCCAGAGCGCCGTCACTTACACAGAGCGCCGGTCACATACACCAGAGCGCAGTTCACATTACACCAGAGCGCCGTCACATTACACCGGGAGCGCAGTCACATTTAACCCAAGCGCCGTCCACATTTTACACCGACGCAGTACATTACACCAGAGCGCATTCACATTTACACCAGAGCGCCGTCACATTACACCAGAGCGCAGTCACATTTACACCAGAGCGCAAAGTCACATTACACCAGCGCAGGTCACATTACACCAGAGCGCAGTCACATTACACCAGGCGCAGTCACATTACACCAGAGCGCCGTCACATTACACCAGAGCGCCATCATATTCACCAGAGCGCCAATTCACATTTACACCAGGAGCGCGTCCAATTACACCAGAGCGCCATCACATTACACCAGGCGCCGTCACATTACACCAGAGCCGCCATTCACATTACACCAGAGCGCCATCACATTACACCAGAGCGCAGTCACCATTACACAGAGCGCCCGTCACATTACACCAGAGCGCCGTCACATTACACCAGAGCGCCGTTCCACATTAACCAGAGCGCCGTACATTACCCAGAGCCGCCGTAAAATTACAACCAGAGCGGCAGTCAACATTACACCCAGAGCGCAGTTCACATTACACCAGAGCGCCGTTCACATTACACCAGAGCGCCGTCACATTACACCAGAGCGCGTCACATTTACACCGTGAGCGCAGTCAACATTAACCAGAGCCCGTCACATTACACCAGAGCGCAGTCACATTGACACCAGAGCGCAGTACATTACACCAGAGCGCAGTCACATTTACACCAGAGCGCCGTCACATTACACCAGGAGCGCCGTTTCAACATTCACCAGAGCGCAAGTCACATTACACCAGAGGCGCCGTCACATTTACACCGAGCGCAGGTCACATTACACAGAGCGCAAGTTCAATTTTACACCAGAGGCGCCATCACATTACACAAGAGCGCAGTCACATTACACCAGAGCGCCATCACATTACACCAGAGCGCAGTCACTTTACACCCCAGAGCGCATCACATTACACCAGAGCGCAGTTCACATTACCAGAGCGGCAGTCACAATTACACCAGAGCGCAGTCACATTACACCAGAGCGCCGTCACATTACACCAGAGGCAGTCACATTACACCAGAGCGCCGTCACATTACACCAGAGCGCCGTCACATTACACAGAGGCGCAGTTCACAATTACACCAGAGCGCGTCACATTACACCAGCAGCGCCATACATTACACCCAGAGCGCCGTCCATTACACCGCAGTTGCCGTCACATTACACCAGGCGCAGTCACATTACACCAGAGTGCAGTCACATACACCAGAGCGCAGTCACATTACATCCAGAGCGGCAGTCACATTAACCAGAGCGCCGTTCCACATTACACCAGGCGCAGTACATACACCAGAGCGCCGTCCATTACACCAGAGCGCCGTCACATTACACCAGGCGCAGTCAACATTACACCAGGAGTGCAGTCACATTACACCAGAGCGCAGTCACTTACCACCAGAGCGCAGTCACATTACACCCAGGCGCCCGTCACATTACACCAGAGCGGCAGCACATTACACCAGAGCGCAGTTCCACATTACACCAGAGCGCCATCACATTACACCAGAGCGCCGTCCACATTACACAGAGCGCCGTCACATTTACACCAGAGCGCCTCACATTACACCAGAGCGCATCACATTACACCAGAGCGCCGTCACATTACACCAGGAGCGCCGTTCACAATTACACCAGAGCGCCGTCACATTACACCGAGCGCAGTCACATTAACCACCAGAGCGCCGTCACATTACACATAGCGCCGTCACATTACACACAGGAGCGCCCATTCACATTTACCACCAGAGCGCAGATCACATTACCACCGAGCGCCGGTCACAGTTACACCAAGAGCGCCGTACATTACACCAGAGCGCCTTCAACATTTACACCAGGCGCAGTCACATTACACCAGAGCGCCGTCACATTACACCAGCAGCGCCGTCACATTACACCAGAGCGCCGTTCACATTCACCAGAAGCGCCGTTCACATTACACTCCAGAGCGCCGTTCACAATTACACCAGAGCGCGTCACATTACACCAGAGCGCCGTCACATACACCAGAGCGCAGTCACATTACCACCTGATGCGCAGTCACATTTACACCAGAGCGCCGTTTCACATTCACCAGAGCGCCGTCCAATTACACCAGAGCGCCGTCACATTTACACCAGAGCGCCGTCACATTACACCAGAGCGCAGTCACATACACCCCAGAGCGCCGTCACTTACACCAGAGGCGCCGTTCAATTACACCAGAGCGCCGTCACATTTACACCAGAGCACTGTCACATTACACCAGAGACGCCGTCACATTACACCAGAGCGCCGTCCATACACCAAGAGCGCAGTCAACATTACACCAGAGCGCAGTCACATTACACCAGAGCCGCCGTCACATTACACCAGAGTGCAGCACATACACCAGAGCGCAGTCACATTTAACATTCAGAGCGCCGTCACATTACACAGAGCGTCATCACATTACACCAGAGCCGCCGTCAACTTACACCAGAGCGCAGTCACATACACCAGGAGCGCAGTCACTCATTACACCAGAGCGCCGTCACATTACACCAGAGCGCCGTACCATTACACCAGAGCGCCGTCACATTACACCATAGCGCCAGTCAATATACACCAAGAGCGCAGTCACATTACACCAGAGCGCCGTCACATTACACCAGAGCGCGTCACATTACACCAGAGCCGCCGTCCACATTACACCGAGCGCAGTCACATTACACCAGGCGCCGTTCACATTACACCAGAGTGCAGTCACATTACACCAGATCGGCAGTTCGCATTACACCAGAGCGCGTCACATTACACGCAGGAGCGCCGTCACATTACACCAGAAGCGCAGTCAACATTTACACCAGAGCGCAGTACATTACCCAGAGGCGCATCACATTTACACCAGAGCGCGTTACATTACACCAGAGCGCCGCGTCACATTACACCCAGAGCGCAGTCACATTACACCAGGCGCAGGTCACATTACACCAGAGCGCCATCACATTACACCAGAGCGCCGTCACATTTACACCAGAGCGCCGTCACATTACACCAGAGCGGTCACATTTACACCAGAGCGCCGTCACATTAACCATGAAGCGCAGTCCAGTCACATTACACCAGAGCGCAGTCACATTACACATGAGCGGCAGTCACTTACACCAGAGCGCAGGTCACATTAACACCAGAGCGCCGTTCACTTACACCCAGAGCGCCATCACATTACACCAGAGCGGCAGTACATTACACCAGAGCGCAGTTCACATTACAACCAGAGCGCAGTCACATTTACACCAGAGCGCAGTACATATACACCAGAAAGCCCGTCACATTACACCAGAGCGCCGTCACATTACACCAGAGCGCCGGTCACATTACACCAAGAGCGCCATCACATTACACCAGAGCGCCATCACATTACACCAGAGCGCCGTCACATTTACACCAGAGCGCAGTCACATTTTACAACCAGAGGCGGCCGTCACATTACCCAGAGTGCCGTCACATTACACCCAGAGCGCCGTTCACATTACACCAGAGCGCCGTCACATTACACCAGAGCGCCGTCACCATTACACCAGAGGCCGTCCACATTACACCAGAGCGCCGTCAATTACACCAAGCGCAGTCACTTACAACTCAGAGCGCCGTCACATCTACACCAGAGCGCAGTCAATTACACCATGAGCGCAGTCACATTTACACCAGAGCGCAGTCACATTTACACCAGAGCGCCGTTACATTACACCAGGAGTGCCGTCAACATTACACCAGAGGCCGTCACATTTACACCAGAGCGCCGTTCACATTACACCAGAGCGCCGTCACATAACCAGAGCGCCGTCACTTACACCAGAGCGCCGTCACATTTTACACCAGAGCGCACGTCACATTACACAGAGCGCAGTACAATTACACCAGAGCGCCGTCACATATACCACCAGAGCGCAGTCACATTACACCAGAGCGACCATCACATTTTACACCGTGAGCGCAGTCACATTTACACCAGAGCGCCGTCACATTCCACAGAGCGCCGTTCACATTACACCAGAGCGGCTCAGGTCACTTACCACAGATGCGCAGTCACATTAACACCAGGAGCGCCGTCACATTTCCACAGAGCGCAGTCACATTACACCAGAGCGGCAGTCACATTACACCATGAGCGCGTCACATTACACCAGAGCGCCATCACATTACACCAGAGCGCCGTCACATTACACCAGAGCGCAGTCACATTAACCAGAGCGGCAAGTCACATTACACCGGAGCGCCGGTCACATTTACACCAGAGCGCCGTCACATTACACCAGAGCGCAGTCAACATTACACCAGAGCGCAGTCACATACACCAGAGCGCCGTCACACTTACACCAGAGTGCAGTCACATTACACCCAGAGTGCAGGTCACATTACACAGAGCGCAGTCACATTACACCAGAGTGCAGTCACATTAACCCAGAGCGCGTCACATTACAAACCAGAGCCGCAGTCACATTACACCAGAGCGCCGTCACCATTACACCAGAGCTCAGTCACATTACACCAGGTGCAGTCACCATTACACCAAGCGCAGTCACATACACCAGAGCGCCATCAATTACCCTGTAGCGCCCCATCACATTACACCAAGAGCGGCCGTCACATTACACCCAGAGCGCAGTCACATTAACCAGAAGCGCCGTCCACATTTACACCAGAAGGCGGCCGTCACATTTACCACCAGAGCGCCATCACATTTACACCAGAGCGCAGTCACATTAACCAGAGCGCCGTCACTTAACCAGAGCGCCGTTCCACATTTACACCAGAGCGCAGTCACATTAAACCAGAGCGCCGTCACCATTACACCAGAGCGCCATCACATTAACACAAGCGATCACATTACAACCAGAGCGCCGTTCAATTACACCAGAGCGCCATTCACATTACACCATGAGCGCAGTCACATTACACCAGAGCCGCCGTTCACATTACACCAGGGAGCGCAGTCACATTACACCAGAGCGCCGTCACATTTACCCAGAGCGCCATTCACATTACACCAGAGCGCCATCACATTACACCAGAGCGCCGTCACCATACCACCCAGAGAGCGCGCAGTCACATTTACACCAGAGCGCCGTCACTTACACCCAGAGCGCCGTCCATTTACACCAGAGCGCAGTCACATTACCACCAGAGCGCAGTCTACATACCACCAGAGCGCAGTCACATTACACGAGCGCCGTCACATACACCAGAGGCGCCATCACACTTACACCAGAGCGCCGTCACATTACACCAGGAGCGCAGTCACATTACCACCAGAGCGCCGGTCACAATTTAAACCAGGAGCGCCAAACAATTACACCAGAGCGCCGTACATTTACACCTAGCGCCGTCACATTACACCAGAGCGCCGTCACATTACACCAGAGCGCCAGTCACATTACCACCAGAGCGCAGTCACATTACACCAGGAGCGCCTTCACATTACACCAGAGCGCAGTCACATACACCAGAGCGCCGTTCACATTACACCAGGCCAGTTCACATTACACAGAGTGCAGTCACATTACACCAGAGCCAAGTCACCATTACACCAGAGCGCCATACATTACACCGAGCGCCGATCACATTACCCAGACGCCGTACATTACACAGACCATACAACACCAGAGCGCAGTCACATTACACCAGAGCGCGTTCAATTACACCACGAGCGCAGTCACATTTAACCAGGGCGCCGTTCACATTACACTCAGCAGCGCCGTCACATTACACCAGAGGCGCAAGTCACATTACACCAGAGCGCAGTCACATTACACCAGAGCGCCGTCCATCTTACACCAGAGCGCCATCACCATTACACCACGAGCGCAGTCCACATTACACCAGAAGCGCCGTCACATTACACCAGAGGCCGGTCACATTACACCAGAGCGCCATTCACATTACACCAGAGCGCCGTCACATATTACAACCAGAGCGCAGTCACATTACACCAGAGGCGCAGTCACATTACACCAGAGCGCCGTCACATTACACATAGCGCCGTCACATTACACAGAGGCGCAGTCAACATTACACCAGAGCCAGTCACATTACACCAGAGCGCAGTACATTTACACCAGAGCGCGTCACATTACACCAGAGGGCGCCGTCACATTTACACCAGGAGGCGGGGGGGGGCCAGTCCATTACACCAGAGCCCGGTCACACTTACACCAGTAGCGCCGTCACATTAATCACAGAGCGCCGTCACATTACACCAGAGCGCAGTCACATTACACCAGCCAGCCCGTCACATTACACCAGAGCGCAGGTCACATTACACCAGAGCGCAGTCACATTACACCAGAGCGCAGTCACATTTCACCAGAGCGCGTCACTTACACCAGAGCGCAGTCACATTACCACCACGAGCGCAGATTCACATTACACCAGAGCGCAGTCACATTACCACCAGAGCGCCGTCACATTACACCAGAGCGCCATTCACCATACACCAGAGCGCAGTCACATTTTCACCAGAGCGCCGTCACTTACACCAGAGCGCAGTCACATTACACCAGAGCGCAGTACATTACACCAGAGCGCAGTCACATTACACCAGAGCGCCGTCACATTACACCAGAAGCGCCGTCACATTACACCAGCAGCGCCGTCACATTACACCAGAGCGCAGTCACATTACACAGGCGCAGTCACATTACACAGAGCGCAGTCACATTTACACCAGAGCGCCATCACATTACACCAGAGCGCCGTCACATTACACCAGAGCGCCATCACATTACACCAGAGCGCGTCAACATACACCGAGGCGCCATCACATTTACACCAGAGCGCAGTCACATTACACCAGAGCGCGTCACATTACACCAGAGCGCAGTCAATTACCACCAGAGCGCCGTCACATTACCCATGAGCGGCAAGTCAAATTACACTCAGAGCGCAGTCACATACACCAGAGCGGGCAGTCACATACACCAGAGAGCGTCACATTACACCAGAGCGCAGTCACATTACACCAGAGCGCCGTTCACATTACACCAGAGCGCAGTACATTACACCAGAGCGTCCGTTTCACATTACACCAGATGCGCCGTTCACATTACACCTTGAGCGCCGTCACATTTACACCAGAAGCGCCGTCACATTTTTACACCAGAGCGCCGTTCACATTACACCAGAGCGCAGTCCCACATTACACCAGAGCGCCAGCTAATTACACCCACAGGCGCAGTCACATTAACCAGAGCGCAGTCAACATTACACCAGAGCGCCGTCACATTACACCAGAGCGCCATCACATTACCCACCAGAGCGCAAGTCACAATTACACCAGAGCGCCGTCACATTACACCAGAGGCTAGTCACATTACACCATCGAGCGCAGTCACATTACACCAGAGCGCCGTCACATTACACCAGAGGCGCCATTCACATTACACCAGAGCGCAGTCACAGTACACCAGACTGCAGTCCACATTACACCAGAGCCGCCGTCACATTTACACCCAGAGCGCAGTTCACATACCACCAGAGCGCCGTTCAACCCTTTTACACCAGAGCGCAGTCACATTACACCAGGAGCGCCGTTCCACATACACCAGACGCCGTCACATTTAACCAGAGCGCCGTCACATTACACCATAGCGCCGTACATACACTCAGAGCGCCGTTCACATTTACACCAGAGCGCCATCCACCATTACACCAGAGTGCCATCACATTACACCAGAGCGCCAGTCACATTACACCAGAGCGCAGTCACATTACACCAGAGCGCCGTCACATTACACCAGAGCGCAGTCACATTAAACCAGAGCGCAGTCACATTACACCAGAGCGCAGTCACATTACACCAGAGCGCCATCCACATTACACCAGAGCGCCGTCACATTACACCCAGAGCGCAGTCACATTACACCAGAGCGCAGTCACATTACACCATGAGCGCCGTCACATTAACACCAGACGCAGTTCATCATACCACCAGAGCGCAGTCACATTTACACCAGAGCGCATCACATTACACCAGAGCGCAGTCACATTACACCAGAGGCAGTCACATTACACAGAGCGCCATCACATACACGCAAAGCGCGTCACATTACACCAGAGCGCAGTCACATTACACCAGAGGCGCAGTCACATTACCCAGAGCGCAGTCACATTACACCAGAGCGAAGTCACATTACACCAGAGCGCCGTTCACATTAACCAGAGCGCCGTCACATTACACCAGAGTGCAGTCAACATTACACCAGAGCGCGTCACATTCCACAAAGAGACGCAGTCACAATTACACCCAGAGCGCCGTCACATTCCAACAGAGCGCCGTCACATTTACACCATGAGCGCAGATCACAATTACACCAGAGCGGCCATCACTTACCCAGAGGCGGCGTACATTACACCAGCAGCGCCGTTCACATTACACCAGAGCGCCATCACATACACCATGAGCGCCATCACATTACACCAGAGCACCGTCACATTACCACGGAGCGGCCGTCAAATTACACCAGGCGCCATCACATTACACTCACTCTCTC